>PYAF01004968.1:1781838-1794347 GCA_007407185.1 Glycine tomentella | reverse complement strand
AACAGCTCCAATGCACAACAAAATCGCAGCAAGGGACCAAGCAAAATGGAAATCGCAGCAAGGGAGAAACCAAAATGGAGAGCACACAGTAATAAAAAAAGCACCAGAAATAAAAACAAACACAAAGGGCAGTTTTGGCATTTTAAAAAGTTATATAGTGTATAAGAAATGTTATATAGTGTATAAAGCAACACTCTTATTCTAATTCAAACAAACCGATCCCATGTTTTTCAATGATTCAGGGTGTGTTTGGCCCGACTTAATTTCAGTTTTTTTTTTACTTAAAAGGAGAAGCTTTCCCAAACAATATTTACATAAAAGTTCTTAAATTTTAAGTGACTAATTTTATAGTGTAAATTTTATAAAAAGTAGCTTGTAGAAAAAGTTGGTCAGAGGAGCTTTTACAAAGCTTAACCGGAGCTTATTTTGTCAACGACTCTCTTCGATTCTTGTTACAACAAATTTCACTTTACTTTGTTTTGTTTTCAATAGTACCCCAACATTCCATGGTCTTTGTCTCTGAGTTTGTTTTTTGGCTTAATTATACAATAGTACCCCAACATTCCATGCTCTTTGCCTCTTTCTCTCTACGATCTTCACCCAAAGCCAAAACCTCTGGTAAAAAAAATACCGAAAAATTGGCAACGCGGAAACTTAGGAACCACTACCTTAAATTCCAAATAAGAAACAGTAAAATCTGAGAAGATGTATGGTGTATGAACTGTGAAGATTATTACATGTGCTATTTGGTTGAAGATTGTAGAGAGAAAGAGGAAGAAAAGGGGGGGAGGAAGGTCGCCGCCGCCGAAAATTCAGCGGTGGTGAGAGTTTTGGTCGCTGGTTGGATAACTGAACAGAGGAGGTGGAGGGAGAGAGAAGAAAAAAATCGGTATAGGACCTAGAGTAAGATGATGCACAACACATTAATCCAAAGACTCTAAGGCTTTGTTTGGGAGTTAGGAGGGGAGGGGAAGGAAAGAGATTCAAGGGGAAGGGAGGGGAAGGAAAGGGAGGAAAATAAGGAAAGTTCCTTTCTCCTGGTTTGGGAGTTAAAAATATATTAAGAGAGGGAAATAGAAAGTTAATAAGAAATTTTTACAATTTTTTTCTTATTTAAAAAATTAATACATTATATATTTTATACTGACTATGGTAAGATAGTAATTTTATTAATACTAACTGGTATAATAATAATTTTAATTACTTTTCCTTCTAAAAACCCTCCAAATAAGGGGGACAACAATTTTAAGGCTTTGGAGGATTTCAGAGGAGTTTTGAAAATCCTCACATCCTTTCCCTCAAAAATTAAAACTCCCAAACAAGGAGATGTCTCTACATAAACATTTCTCTTCTCTCCCTTCCCCTCCAAAATCTCTCTCCCAAACAAAGCTTAAATTGTTGTGCATGAGTGATCCACTTACAAAAATGATCCACATTAGATTCTGTCATGTTTTTTATGCATATACTGTACTAATTACTTATATATAAATATTTAATCCTCTAATATATTAATAAATAAAGATGATAGTTACATTCTTTTTATATAACATAAGATTTTATTAATTAAAGTATTTTTTAGCGTTTTAAAAAAGTAATTTTAACATTTTTAACATTTAATAGTTTTAAATATATGTATTTTAATATTTATTATTATAAAATTTTATACAAATAAAATTAATTTTCCATAATATTATTTTTACTTTATAAATATAGTTTTTATTATCACTCAAATAATTTTAATTTTTAATTTATAAATATATTGTTTAAATTTGATGATATAATTAGTTATTAACAAATTTAAACTTTTTATCAAACAACTTTTGATTTAAAGAGGTTTTAAGCTAAAAAAATGTAAAATTTAACAAACAAATTTTACTTTTTATTTTAAGCTCTTATACTTTAACTTGGTAACTTTTAAGTCAAGATTAAGTTGTGTCAAACATACCCTCAAAAGTCAAAGCATAAGTTAACAGGAAACTGTACTAAATATCAGAGGTAGAGGTGCTCCTTCAATCGAGCAATGACTACGACACTACTTAAAAACCTTAATGGCATAATCTTAATCTATTTGTACAAATAACAAAAACCCATAAAAATATCACACCTATTTGCTTGAATTGACAGTATATGACATCAAACAAAGAGAGCTAAAATCAAACACAACATAACCAAATTTAGATAAATTTCGAAAGACAAAGAAACCATAGTGCCTATGTTATAAATTGTCCAAACAAAATTTTATAAATTAGACCAATTCTTAGAGCCACAAACCTTGCTACTACTAGTTCGTCTTGCTATAGCACCACGTGGAAACCATTTTCTTCCCTTGCTTTCATTTTCCCCCTCTATAACATCTTTCTCTTTCCTCTGATTTCATGTCCTTCTGGCTTACAACAGCTCTTTAAACCTTTTGTTCATGATATGAGACGGCTTTGGCTCGAGAGCCACGATGCATACTTAGACAAGTTCAACAAATATTGTATCATGTGTCTTTCACTAATTAGACAAATTGTGAATATTGAAAAAAACACAGGAAATTAAATCCCCATGTCTAGCTAAATGTTCCATCAAAAGACAACTTGAAATTTAGAAAAATTAATAATAATGTGAAATGATATTGACATCATACAAACCCCTGAAAAAATTGTCCCTAAGAAGTAATATTAGTTTTCGGTTGTAAATAAGAATGCAGTTTATGAAGAGAACTCAATGCTTGCACACTGCACAAAGATGTAACATTTAAATGATTCTTATATACTAGAACATAAATTTACATGCTGCTAAAATATATCCATTCAGCCAATAGTAGGTAAAAAAAATATTTTATGTTAAAATATATCCCATGACTTATCATTTTTTTTGCTTATCATACAATCATACAAGTCGAGGTTGTTGAAATGAGTTATGAGGAAGATCACATAATCAATGGTTCCACCACAAAATGCAATTAAGGCTCGAAATGTAATCAAACATTTTTATAATATTTTAAATTTGAAAATGTTTGTTTTTACAACTATTTATAATTTTTTTTATTTCGTTTAAATGATTTTCCCCTTATTTTTTTTACCTTTTATACAAATATTAAAAATAAAAAATAAATTTAAAACATACTCTTATTACATTTATTTTAGGAAACACTTTTAAATTATTTTAAAGTTATAGAGAAAATTATTTTACTCTAAAACAAGAACTAATTTATTTATTTTAGTTATATTGATGTCGCTTAAAAATAAGAGTTTAATTTTAATGTACAATGTGGCGTATAAACTTTTTACATACATAATAAAATATAAGGGGATATCAATGTATTATAATTAAATTCTAAATAAAATAGTATTTTTTATTATATTAATAGAGTAAAGAGTTTTATATTGTTATTCAATTATAAATTAATATGTATATGTATGATAAATTTATTAAATTTTTTAAACATGACTATATAAAAATTAAACTATTTCTAAAGATAAAACTAAAGATTTTATATTTTGGTTTGTAGAAAATTGAGCCAGTGTAAGATCCAAATCAGCAAGCCCATAACATTAAACACAGATCCTGAAAGTGAAACCACTCTCTGAACAAATCGGATCATCATAGGTACAATCCTCGGATTCTATGTTTATGCATTGTCTTGAAACTAACTAGAAGGTTAGCATAACATCTCTCTCTTCTCTCTTCTCTCTTCAAATTTATGGGTTCTGAAGCTACCCACTGGAGGACAAGTGGGATAATCTGAAGCTTTTTTCAAGTGTTTGATGTGGGTGTGCTGGCGTTGAGTACAAGAAAGAATAAATGAAAGGCCGGGAAATTATGAAAGCGTGTGGCTGTGCTTCATTTTGAAGTTTCACTAAGAAAAAGACATGCATGGTAGAAGAAAATGAAAATAAATAGTTATGTTTGACATCCATGGTGATACTGATTAAATGGGTTTTGATCACTTTATTTTGTTAGAATATATTGAATATATGATTCTAATCGAACCAGTTCCATGTTTCAACAATCCAAAACACAGGATAATTCAACAATCCAACCAATAATGTGTCAGCTTATGCAAAGTTGCTGCTCTAGCTCGCCTTGCTACAACACGTGCCAACCATTTTCTTCCTTATCTGTCACTCTTCTCCTTTACACCTTATTCTCTCCTGCAATGTTCTCACTAGCAACAGTTTCCATCAGCCCTATGTGATATGTTCATTTTTTTCATTGCATCAACAAATTTGTTAAGGTTCATTGACTATTTGAAGGGTCTTCTGGCTTACAACAACTCTTTGAACCTTTTGTTCATGACTTGTGGTTGCTTTGACCCGCAAGCCAAAATGCATACTTAGGCAGGTTCAACAAATATCGTATCCTGTGTCATTCACTGATTAGTCAACTTGCAAATATTGAAAAAAGCACAGGAAACTAATTCCCCCACATCTAACTAAATGTTCCAACAAAAAGACAACTTGAAATTAAGGAAAATTAAATAATAATGCGAAATGATATTGACATCCACACTCACATCTGGAAAAATTGCTCCTAAGTAGTGATATTTGCTTTGGGTTATAGATAAGATTAGATTATGTGAAGGAAGCTCAATTTTTGCACACTGCACAAAGATGTAACGTTTAAATGATTCTTATATGTTAGAAAATACATTAATATGCAACTAAATATATCCATTTAGTCAATAGCTGACATGAAAGGATTCTTTCATGTTAAAATTTATGAGGAAATCAATTCTCATGTATATGACTCACCAAATTTTTATTCATCATATGATCGTACAAGTCAAGATTGTTGAAATGAATTATGTGAAAGAACACATAATCAATGGGTCCACCAATAATCCTAAGTTCAAACATTATTAAATATGTATAAGATTTCATCACAAAAGACAATGTTAATTAAAAAAAAGCACCAATAACATTGCATGCCATAAACTTACTTCATTGTATAGTTGATAGCATTTGTGGGTAAGAAGAGAACAATCTTTAGCCTTTCCGACCACTCAGCAGTAAGCCTGCAATGACAAACAAAAATCAGTACTTATGTTGGAAAAAAGACATCACTAACATAATCACTAACTTGCCCAAAAGATTTTAAATGTAAACACAATGATTAATGTAGTTAGACACTTTTTATCTATATCAAATATGATACAAGAATTGTAGCTTATTCCAAATTGCATATCACTCTAAGGATTCTCTCACACAAGTGATCACAACTTACTTTCTTCTCTTGCTTTGGTTGAGATGATTTGTCTTTTTCACATGAGTCCTGTATATAGTAAAGGTTCATGGCTCTATTCATGAATGAGACTTAGAGAATCTTAATTGTCTCATCTCATCATGGAACCAAAGTTATGGAAGAGTTAAAATACATCTCACTACTTATTGAATGCAACTCTTGACTTTCCACTACCATTTCATTATGCTACTGTAGTTCTAGAAGAATTAAGATATATCCCACTATCTCTAGAATGCACCTCTTAACTTTATACTACTGCATTTATTTGAAAAATTGAATTGTTATCCAAACAAACTTGAGTTTAAACAATTATATGTGTACTATTGGATTTTTATTGTGAAAATTCTAAAATATATTCTAGCAAAGGGTCTAGTTAACTAGGTTTGTAAATTAAAGAATATTAATTTTTTTTAAAGTTAATTAAAAGGTTTTAAATAAATTTTATTCTTTTTTTAAATTTTTTCCTTAGAATTTCACAAATGTTTATTTTTGTAATTAACATAGGACAATTAAGAAAAAATAAGATTTAAATATAGATCCACTTACATGACAGGTGATGTTGGTTTCCTCACGACCTGTTTTACAAGGAAAAAAGAGGGAAAAAAATTCAACTACTTTGTAATCAATTCTCATAATTATTATAATGCAAGTTACTCAAATAACAAATAGAAATATAAGCCCCTTATGCTATATCTCATCTAACAAATTAGACATTTAAGTCAAGAAAGATTTCTTCAGCATGCAATAAATTAATTAAGTATATCATACCCTTGCTTGGTTAAGGAATTCGCAATAGGAGTGAATTTTTCCAACCAAACTTCCCTGCATGCACGAAAGAATATAATTCATTTGTAAAATCATCTCTATAAACCACGTAAATCGATAATACCAAATTTAATATTAACTAAAGTAATATATATTTCTATTGATATACTCTATTTTTTTACCTATGTACTGTATTTAATAGTGATAAATATGGTACATGTAGGACCAATCCAACAAAATCCAAAATTAATATATTTGCAGTTTATGGAGCACATCACATGACATGTTCCTTCACTGCTAAACTATCAATAAATTTAATATATCAAATTTACTTAAACACCGATGAAAAAATATATGTATGAAAGTATAATTAAGCAGCAATATTAAGTCCAATATTTATTAAGATATACATATGCCTGATTGATATATATATATATATATATATATATATATATAATATTCTTTAACATGGTTGGGTGTTTAATGTTATGTATATCATATCATATGCGAGTTTGAAACTCACTAAAAGTATAATGTGCAATCAGGACTGAACCGATTGTTAAGTTAACTTTAATTATACATTTAGAAGGTTATATATATATATAGCCACAACATAGGATAAATTCTTCACAAATAAATGATAGACCAAAATAAATCAAGCAATTGGAAAGAAAATAATATATAAATAGGTTAAAAGTGATATATATATATATATATATATATATAATTAATGATAATAATAATGTCTGTACAGATCTTGTTATGTAGAGAAATGTAAAGGCAGAAATGGTGTATGTTTTATCTCTTCAATCTGTTTGTCTTAGGTAATTTCAAATAGGACTTCTATCAAGGAACCGGAAGCCATTTTGTAACAAATTAATAAATTGACAAATATGTGCAGTTTATAAATTAGTACATATAAAGGACAAGGATATAAATACCACCCAATTAAGTTTTAGAAACTATCATAATATATATTATGTTGCTTATTTATCAAATAACTAGCGTGGGACCTGTGCTAATGCACGGTTTAAAAGAAATAATAAGAAAGTGAGAGACTGATTGACTACGAAAGAGAAAGTAATAATCTAAAAAAAGAAATACTCAGTTTTGTGCCAGTTGATTAATATATATATATATATATATATATATATATATATATATAGATATAGATATAGATAGATAGATTTTATCGATGAGATAAGTTAGTTTACCTCCCATGCATGCACAAAGTTTTGAAAATCCGTGAGAGGTGGTGGGCGCAACCAAAAAAGTCCCTGATTATACTGAGGCATCGATGCAAGTATACCTTGAGGACTGATCCCAGTCATTTCGTGCGGAAGGTGCCTTGGAAATTGTTGGTGACTACTGCTACTACTACTTGCATGAGGAAGCACAGGGAAGCTTGGTGATGAGCATGATTGAAACCTTGGAAATTGTTGGTGACTACTGCTGCTACTACTAGCATGAGGAAGCACAGGGAGGCTTGGTGGTGATGAACATGATTGAAACCGAGTGAGTGCGTTTCCTGTTGTATTAGGAAACATGAAGTTACCAAATGTAGCACCGACTGGTTGAGGATCTTGTGGATTAGTTGCTAATCTAACTGATGTACTCCCACCACTAGCATTAACACCAACAACAAAGCTAGCATTAATACCACCAGCACTAGCAGCAACAAAAGCATTAGCATCAACACCAGCACCAGCACTTGCACTAGCACCAACACTTGCACTAGCACCACCAAAATAATGATGCACTGGAATAACTGGCGATTGAAACTGATTGAGTGAGATTCCTGTTGTATCAGTATTTGCTAGTTCTTGACCTAGTCTAGCTTCCATGGCTTTAAGAACATCCAATGAAATATCACCATCTAAAGGAATTGGCTCATCTGATAAAAGGTATTTGAAAGTGTCCTCTCCCATTTGAAGAATATCGTTGTCAATGTCATTACATAGCTTTGTCATAAAATCATCATAGGCTTCCATCTCATTTGTTGCTGCTTGTTGCGGGATAACCGGAAATAGGATACTTTCAGACTCCTGAACACAGAAAGTTTGTGAAAAATAAATAAACAATGAACCCATAATAGACGAAAAATATTAGACAGAATATGTTTGGATGAAGTATTTCAAATAGAAAAAGTAAATTAAACAAGAATTTAATTTTTTTTAAGATAAAATTTAGTATTTGGATATTTTATTTAAAAGATTTTAAAATTCAATAAATTTTAAAAAGAAATTTCAGTTAATTAAAATTAAGGAATTCTAATTTCTCACTATTAAAAGGAGAGAATTTGAAAATCTCTCTCACATTCTCTTGCTCGCTCACACTCTTGCTCGTTCATCTCGCATCCCCGACATTGCCATCGTCTATGGCGCTCGCAAATCCCTCTCGTCTCTTTCTCTTAAGATCCCATCGAAACTTGATTGGGATTGTGGATTCGATCGGATTCAAACACGATTTTGAGTGGTGGTTGATCTTTAACTCCAAATTGAATAAACATGAAAGGAAAAACGGAAGAGGAGAGGAAGAAGAAGAATTTAGTTGTATTACAGTTGATCTAGATAGAGAAATAGTTCGTGAGGTGAGAGATAGAGGAAGAGAGAGGGTGGACGGATAGAAATTGAAAAAATTAAAAAGCCCTCAATTGGAACCACCTTTTATTTTTTGTACTTTCACGGCATTTTACCAATTCCATCATTCCACCATTTTCTGTTTTTCTTTTTCTTTTTGCTCCCACCTAGGACTTTTCTTTTTCATATGACTAAAATAAATTCATAACTAAATATCAACATTCATTCATGAAATTAATTGAACTTGGATTTGTTAAAAAGGTATCAAGTTATACATGAAAAAAATTACATTTGGGGGGAGAGATTCATCAATAAATATAGTGAGTCAAATTTTCTGACTAAAATTCTACTACAAAAGATTATATGAACATTTGTATTTTTAAAATATAATTGGATCCAAAAAAATGAAATTTAATAAATTAAAATTATTTAACTCAAACAAAGAATTCAAAATATAATAATTTTAAATTATTTTATTCAAATAAAAAATTTGAAATTAAAGAAATTTAAATTGATATATTCAAATAAGGAATTTTAAAAATTCAAGAATTTTAATTGATATATTTTAATTTTTTCTGAATTTCAAAATATGATATTTTAAAATATTTCATCCAAACACACTCTAAGAGAATTTTAACTCCTTCAAGGTAAAAGAGGAAGAATAACTGAGTTATTCTTTGAGTAAAGAATGTTGGTCTCTAAAAATTAAATACATTTATTGTTTTTACATTTATTAAAAGTGATGTCATTTTCATTCTTTTTTTGGGACTCAAAACAGGTATTTTGTCACTAAATATAGGAATTAAAACGTGTTAAGCTTTTATACCGACTAAAACTAATATTTCAAAATATTTTGAATGACAAAAAACATATTTTACACTTATTTTATCAGAAAACTTTAATTTTTTTAAAAAAGATAGGACGTACAGGTCTAACATTTTGAACATCTTCCCTGATTTGGTCCGTAATGATCATGTTACTAGTCGGGAATAGGTCTGAGAATAGGTCTCCTGAAAATATTAAACAAAAAGAAAAGATATGAGCAACAGAGGAGTTTGCCTAGTAGTTAGTCACTAATACGATATATAGGAGAAACAGAAATCTAAATAAAAATAAAAATAAAAAACCCACAAGAAATTCAATATTAATAAATAATAAACAGAAAAAATATAATTAGATGAAACTTTGGTGGCTTTTGACAAAATAGTTGTACCACTAAATTCGTTATAGCTATATTCATAAACAAATTATTCTCCATTGTATGTACCGTGTAAAAGAAACAAACTAACTAAAGTTCTATTAAAGGAGCAACAAAAGTTATACTATTAATTACCAGGGAAAGATGATCAGAATAAAAGGATTTTTTTTTTTTTTTTTTTTACAAACACACATATTTAGAGATAGAGAACCTTGAAGATCGAAAGGAAAAGTAATGGGAAATGTAGCTTGAGTCGTTGTCTTGCTTGATTCTAAACTTGTTTTTGAAGATGAATCCATTGTTCCTTTTTATGGAGGAAGAGATTGTTTGTGTGCAGTGTGCTTAGCTTCTTAAAATTTCTTGAGGGTAGAACAATAAACTGATGAATTCTATAGTTGATGTTGGAACTTGGAAGTGTTTACCTCAGAGAAACGTTACTCTCATGTTCCTTTTCCTTATTCTTCGGGTTTTGTTTATTGTAGTGACGTCAACATCTTTATTGTCTTTCAGAAAAAGTTAAATAGAAAGAAACTAACTTGCGGATCCTGATGCACTTCAACCGGAGCTTTTTTTTTTGTTCCTTTCACAATTTCTTTACCTCTCTCTACTTTTACTTCATTTCTCATCAGTTACTTGAAGGGAGATGGCGTGGAACTTGCAAGTTATGAGAGGTGAGGTAAGGAGAGAGAGTAGATTAGAGGATTTGTTGTCCATGTTAATTAACCATTTCAATAATAAACGTGATTATGGGGGAGTAGGGGTAATACAGTCTTCTAATTTCTTCTCTTTCTAAACCAAGTAAGATTATTTCTTTTGTATTCACTTTTATTTCTATCGAACTAAATAATCCAAAAAAAGTCCATTATATTTCTTTGTTATTTCTCTCACTAGGTGGTGATGCATCCCTATTATTATGTTTTAAAATTTTAAAGTCGTTATTTTAATTTGTTATATATATAATTAATTAATTTTGATTTAAAATTAAATGAGCATTAAACTCATTGTAAAGAGTAAAATAAATAACCTTAATATTTTTTATTTTATTTTATAAATAACCTTAATAGTTGATCAAGATTACTTGTATATCAACAATAATTTATGATGGTGTTTTTAATGTTAACTATTGATTTTCTTATAAGGTATCAAGATTATTTGATTTTTTTAAGGGATCAAGATTATTTGATAAGAACCCTTTTTCAAGATTTATTTTATATCAATAATGCACCAACTTAAATTTATTATTTATCCATCAAGTCGGGTGTATTTTGCGGTAGGCTTCATGATGTCCTTGCACATTTTGTATTGGACTTCTGTTTTACACATTTTGTGCTTAAGCTTGTTTTAAATATATTTAATTATATATTTAACTGCATTTTAGTTATTCCCATTTTAGTTTTTACTATTTCCTAAAATATACTACATATTGACTCATTTAACAAAACATTGTATCCTTAAATTAATTTTGTTAGATAAATAAATGTTGTATTAATTTATTTTTGTAAATAACTATGCAATCATTATGAAGTTAATTATATATTGTTGTTGAGCAATATGAGGAGATAAAGAAAGAGAAGATTTACACCAATAAAATCATGAACAATCATATAATTAAATAATCATAAAATCATATTTCAACCCAAAATCTGAAGACTTAAATTTATGAGTTTTATTTTCATTGATGTCAAATCTTCTCATTCTTATTCAATATAAGACTTTAATTCACCGCACACTTATATTTTAACAATTATATATTTAACTGCATTTTGATTATTTCCATATGATTGTACCCACGGATGGATATAGGAAGCCATCAAACGGGTGGCTAATTTTTTTTTTTTACTTTAATTATGACTTTTATAAAATTATGTATTAGTTTTACACATAAATTAAAATTGATTTTTATTTTAAATGTAACAAGAAAGAAATACATGTATTAATAACTCTTACTATTTTTTTTTTGAAGTTTTGAAGATATTTTAGTCTTACAAGTTCAATAACAATCAAACAAGACTCACAATAATAATAATAATTAAAAGTCATCAAATTTTATAACAATAATCTTTAATATAAAAATATGTTTATAATATAATGTTAATAATTAGTATATAGATAGATAAATGAGACTTATAATAAAAAAAATAATAATTCATCCAGGTAATAATAAGTAATAACAATTGAAAAAAGGCATAAATATATCATTCTTTTATTAGGGTAAAAGATATCATTCTTATCATACATTTCTTTGGATTAAGTTATAATAAATGACAACAAATATTATTAAAAAGATTAAGATATAATTAATGATAACTTATATTATTAGATTTATTAATTAATATATATTATTTTATTTACTTTTTAAACTGAAAGTAGTATATATTATTAATATATATAAGAATGACTTTCTTATGGAGAATAAGAATGCTTATTCTCATCATCTGTTAGATTAAAATGAAAGGTCAAAATTAATATATTTTAAATTCAAATTAAAATCTCATTTAATCATAGAATCTTTATAAGATTTATCAAATAGAATTAATATCACTACTACAAGCGGCACTTTCAACTACGGTTCTCGGCCCATAATAACGACGGTTTTACGACTGTCGTAGATATAGACGTCGTTGATATAGAAGCATTTCAACTACGGTTCAAAAACCGACTTTGATTAAGGCTAATCCGCTACGGTTCTGCCAGTAGAACTGACTTTGATTAATGCATATCCACTACGGTTCTTTATC
>PYAF01004968.1:1751188-1781738 GCA_007407185.1 Glycine tomentella | reverse complement strand
GTTAGCTTTTTAAACCGTATTCGAAAACTGATAAACGACGACGGGCAACAGAGAACCGACTTCGATTGGTTGATAGATTTTAATCAAAGACGGTTACATGTTTAAACCGTGTTTGAATTTGAGCCGCTTCCTTTATCACTACGGTTAGCTACAACCGACTTCGATTGGGCGTAGTGAAATCGGCGCTTTCTAGTAGTGTATATAATTAATGATAACTTATATTATTAGATTTATTAATTAATATATATTATTTTATTTACTTTTTAAACTGAAAGTAGTATATATTATTAATATATATAAGAATGACTTTCTTATATGAGAATAAGGACGGTTATTCTAATCATATGTTAGATTAACATGAAAGGTCAAAATTAACATATTTTAAATTCAAATTAAAATCTCATTTAATCATAGAATCTCTATAAGATTTACCAAATAGAAAATCAAATATTTTAAAGATTTAATTCACTTAAAGATTGTCACCACCACCAGCAGATTATCTCCATGACCACCGTCATCGTCATCAACATGAGCGCCACTATTGTTGTTGCCACCGACGTTGGCGGTGACGATAGTGGCGATCATGTTGGTGACGACGACAGTGGTCACAACAACGATCACGATGGTGGTGACAGTAGTGATGGTAACAACAACAAAGATGGTCATGGAGACGATAACAACGGTGGTGGTAGCGACAGCAGCAACAGTCATGTTGGTGGCAATGTCGGTGGTGTCGGTGGTCATGACGACGATCATGATTGTGGTGGTTGCAGCAATGGTGGTGGTTGTCGTAACAATCTTGAGATAAATTAAATCTTTAACATATTTGATTTTCTGTTTGGTAAATCATATAAACATTTTATGGTTAAATGAAACTTTAATTTGAATTTAAATAATCCTTAAACAATTAATTATATATTTAATTTCAATTTGATGACTAACATTTTAAATTGAATAATTTATTTTTATACATAATTTTATATTTTTTATTTAATAGCCTATTTTAAATTAATAAGTTTCTTAAAACTTGGATTTGTGGCACCGATGATTTAAACAAATTTTTCAAGGACAATATAATTATTTACTTATTTAAAACTATTAATTATTTACTTTTTAATATTATTTAAAACTATTAATTTATAACTTATAATATAAACATGTCTATTATTCTGATTTTTTACTTTTAATTATTTGTTCTGGTTTAATCAGGTCTTGTATATAGACTTTCAGGCCAAGTCTAGACTTTCAAGTCAAGTCTCACCTTTATCCAGATAAGACTCAGACCTTAATAAATTATTTTTAACATGTAATAAGTCAGACTGGATCTTAATGATAGTGATGCGGGTCAAGTTTAGGCTCACCAAAGCCTAGTCTGACCTAACTTATTTTCACTCCTACTTATAAGAGAGTTAAGATTTTTTTTCTTGTCATCATATATTTAATTCCATTCCTACTTGTATTGATTTTTTTTATTATGAATGAAATGATATAAGTTTTTTTCTTAAAAAAAACAAAAATATGGTGGACTTTTTAAATTTTTTATTAAAATTTCTTCTACCCTAGTTTATTATGGAAATAGAGGAAATAAATGAGATTAGGATAAGACTATGTTACCCTTACTCCACCTCAATCACATATATTATTGAAGGGTTAATAAAAGCAACAAAACATCCTATAATCTACTCTCTTCTCACCTCTCATAACTTCCACGCCACTTGTGCACTTGTTAGTAATGAAATTTTGTTAGGTAGCAAATCAAGTAACTGATGAGAAATGAAGTAATAGTAGAGAGAGGTAAAGAAATTGGAAAACGCTTCGGTTGCACAGCATCAGAATCCTCAAGTTTGTTACACGTTATTAACTTTTTTTACAGAACAATTAAGAAGTTGATGTCACTACTTTATATAACGTTTCTCTGATGGCAAACGCTCCCAAGTCCCAACATCGACTATAGAATTCATCAGTTTACTGATTTATAAATCAGTAAACTCTCAAGAAATTTTAAGAAGCTAAGCACACAATCAATCTCTCTTACAAAAACTATAGGAACAATGGATTCACCCTCAAAAAGAAGTCTAGAATCAAGCAAGAGAATGACTGAAACTACATTTCCCATACCTTTCCCCATCGATCTTCAAGGTTCTCTCTCTGTCTATCTCTTATTATGTGTGTTTGTCATCAATTTTTTTTCTTACTTTTCTTCTGATCATCTTTCCATAGTAAAATAACTTTGGTTAAGTTGCTCCTTATTCTGATAAAAACCTCTAATTAGTTTATTTCTTTTGTAGTACATATACTCATATAGTGGAGAATAATTTAATACTTATGAATATAGCTATAATGTAGTAATAACATTCTTCTGTAAAAAGACCAAAAGTTACTTTTTATTTATTTATTAGTATTGAAAAATTATGAATTTTTATTTTTATTTTCTGTTTCCCTGTATCGATATCACATCATTACTACTAGGCAATTTTTTCCTGTTGTTTATATTTTCTTTTTGTTTAATATTTTCAGAGAACCTAATCTCAGGTAGTTGCAAGATTGTTGAAGAGCAAACCATGGAGGGTATCCAAAATGTTAGACCTGTACGTATTTCTCTTTTCTAAAATTTAAAGTTTATTAGTAGAATAAAGGTAAAGTATGTTTTTTTAACCTTCAAAATATTTTTAAAGGATAATTATAGTTCTTAAATATAAAAAATTAATACGTTTCATCAAGATGTGGTTTTAATTAGTTCCTGATGAAATTACACCACTTTTACTAATTAAATGTAAAGACAAAAAGCATATTAATTTTATTTTATAGGGACTACAACTAATATTCTTTAATATTTTAAGAAACCAAAAACAGCATATTAAACTTGTAGAGAATAATTAATTCCAGCTGATGTTTTTCCTCTTTCACCTTCAAGGAGTTATATTTATTTTACAGCATTTTCAATCTATTTTGGGCATTGTTCATTTATTTTTCATATACTTTTTGTGTTCAGGAGGCTGAAAGTAACCTATACCCGCTTATCCCACAAGCAACAATGAATGAGATGTATGTTCCTTCTCCCAGCAACTCTGAGCCAAAGGATATCTATGATGATTTAATGGCACGGCTATGTAATGACGATGATATTTTGAAATTGGGAGAGAACATTTTCAATGAGAAAATTCCTTTAGATGATATTTCCTTGGAAGTCCTTAAAGCAGTGGAGGGGCTAGCTCATAGTGTAACCAATGACAGAAATTCAACTACTCTCTTGACCCCAAATTCATTAGAGGAAGTGAACATTTCAATTCCACCTGCAGCTGGGGTAGTTGTATCTGAAGCATTCACTCAATTTCAATCACCAAGTTTCCCAGTGCATCCTTATGGTTGTACAAGTGTTGGTGCTAATGCTAGTGTTGGTGGTACTGGTTGTGCTAGTGTTAATGCTAGTATTGATGCTAGTGTTGTTGCTGGTGCCAAAGCTGGTGCTAGCACAACAGTTAGGTTAGCAACTATTGATCCACAAGATCCTCCTCAAATTGGCACTTCATTTGGTAATCCTGTGTTTCCAAATACAACAGCAAACCCATTCACTCAGTTTCAATCATGTTCATCAAAATCAAGCTTCCCAATGCTTCCCTACGATAGTAGCAGCAACAGTAGTTACCAACAATTTCCAAGCTACACCCCATACCTAATGACTGGGATTGGTCCACAAGGTATACCTGCAATGATGCCTCAGCATAATCAGGGAAAATTTTGGCTTCGCCCACCACCGCTCACAGATTTTCCAAACTTTGTGCATGCCTGGGAGGTAAACTAGTCTCATTATTCTATGATAATTTCTAAAACTTAATTGGATGATATATATATATATATATATATATATCCATTATGTCCTTTATATATATGTCATGAATTTTTTATTTGTTACAAAATACAAAATGGCTTTGCAGTTCTTTGATTGAAGAAGTCCTATTTGATATTACCTAAGAAAAACAAACAATAGAAGTGATAAACCCTAAATCATCTGCCTTTACATTTCTTTGGATTACAAGATTTGTACAGACACGGTTAACATTAATTACGTATGCACGTTTAACCTGTTTATAACATGTTTGAATAAAGGAATTTTTTTTTTTTTTTACAGTTTTTGAGAATTTCTTTATTGAAAACATAATTTTTTTTCCATGAAAATCAGTTATTCCTTATATCTAAACATGTCCTTATATACTATTTTATTTCCAATGAATTGTTTTCTTGTGTATCTTCTAAAGGTATAGTTAATTTTCACATAACTTTCAGTTCAATCCTGATTGCATTATACTTTTAGTGATTTTTAAATTATAGCATTGCACATCGAACACTGTTTAACTAAATATAAATATAAATATCTAAAAAGAATTAGATTGTGATTGTGATATGATATAGATAACATTAATCACATGGATTTCTTTCCAACCATATTAAGATAAATAAATATTAGGCATCTACATGTTAATAAATGTTTCTTTTAATATAGTTGCTTAATTATTATTTCATACTTACATATTATCACCGATGCTTAAATAAATTTTATATATTAAACTTATTGATAGTTTAGTAAGAAGGAACATGTTATGTGATGTCTTCTATAAGATGTAGATTTATTAATTTTGGATTTTGTTATCATTATTAAATATAGGGAATTGATAAATGTTGCAAAAAATAATTCCTCAAAAGAAACAAATCGTTATTTCAATCAAACCACATTGTATATATATTTTTTGAACTATTATTATAATTAAATTTCATCTAAAAAATCTCAGCCTTAAACGTTATATTTTGTGCAATTTGCGTCCTACCATATAGCACCACTCTTAAATATATGATTAGGTAAATATGTTGTTAGAAATCTATATTACTTTAATTAATATTAACGTTAGTAATATTAGTTTATATGGTTTATAGAGATGCTTTTACGATATAAATATATTCTATTGTGCATGTAGGGAAGTTTGGTTGGAAGAATTCACTTGAATGACGATTCCGTTACTCGAGCAAGGGTATGATATCTCAATTTATTGTTGAAGAAATATTTATTAGCTTAAATGTCTATTTGTTATATGAGATTTTTTTGGCATTATAATAATTATGACGATTGACTACTAAGTACCTGAAATTTCTCCCTCTTTTTTCCTTGTGAAACAGGTTGTGAGGAAACCAACATCACCTGTCACGTAAGTGAATCTTTATTGAAATCCGAAATATTATTAACTGTGTTGTGTGTTAATTACAAAATAAACATTTGTCAAATGTTAAGGATAAAAATGAAAATGAAAAAATGGTATACAAAAAATAGAAGTTATTTAAAACATGTTAATTAACTTTAAAAAATGTATAATATTCTTTAATTTAAAACACTAGTTTACAAGACTGTGCTGGAGTAATTGTATAAACACTAATTTGTTGGGAGAATAATTCAATTTTAGAAATAAATGCAGTAGTGGAAAGTTAAGAGGTACATTCCAAGACGTGGTAAAATGTATCTAAACTCTTTGAGAACTTTAGTACCATAATGAAAGGTAGGTAAAGAGAGATGAGATAATTAAGGTTCACTAAGTCTCATTCATGATTAGGGCCATGAACCTTTATTATATAAAGGGCTCAAGTGAAAAAGATGATAAGAAAATGTTAGTGTGTGGGCATATGATCACTGTGTATGGGAGAGTATCTAGTAGTGAGATTGTGTTATCATTTATTTTAACTCTTAGGTGTTAGTAGTGGTTGCTAGTTAACAAGTGTTGAACTACATTAATTATTGTGCGTTCTATCTAAAAATTTGGACATATGAGTAATCCTGTACGTTAGTGACATTTTTTCCCTAACTCAATTATTGAATTTTGTTGGTTATTTCAGGCTTACTGCTGAATGGAGGTCTAGGCTGGAGATTGTCCTCTTCTTACCCACAAATGCTGTTAACTATACAATGAAGTAATTTTATGACACATAATGTTATTACTGTTTTTTTAATTAACATTGCCTTTTATGAGGAAATCCTACACATATTTTAATAACATTTTAAACTTAGGATTCTTGGTGGACCAAGTGATTATGTGTTCTTTCACATAACTCATTCCAACAATCTCAACTTATACGATCATCTAAAGAGTAAAAATTTGGTGAGTTATATATATGAAAATTGATTTTTTTTATGTTACAAAAATTGAAATATTAACGGAGTGAATTTATTTAGCGGCATATAAATGTATTTCATTGTATATAAGAATCATTTTAAAATTATATATATTTGTGCAGTGTGCAAAAATTGAACTCCCTCTACAGACTATAATCTTGTCTACTACTAGCAGCAAAGATCACTTTTTAGGGGCAATTTTTCCGGGGGTGAGTGTGATATCAATATCATTTCACATTATTGTTTAATTTTCCTTAATTGCAACTTGTCTTTTGATGGAACATTTAGCTGTGTGGAGGGATTAATTTCCTCTGCCTTTTTCAATATTTGCAATTTGACTAACCAGTGAATGACACAGGATACACTATTTGTTGAACCTGCCTAAATATGCAGTTTGGTTCTTGAGCCAAAGCAGCCTCAAGTCATAAACAAAAGGTTCAAAGAGTTGCTAGAAGCTAGAACGGGGTGAAATAAGACGAAAGAGAAAGAGACCAATTAGGAGATCATGTTGCAGTTGCAGCTGCACTGTATCAAAATATTGAGTACCATGAAAGTAACTTGATGTAATTGATTAAAATGGCTGGTACCTAGTGCTATAGCAATTCAGCTAGAGGTAGAAACTTTGATAAGTAGTCACATTGGCTGGCTTGTGGTTCTAAGAAGTGCTGCAAGTTATAAGTATTTGTTTGGACATTTTATAACATAGGTACTATATGGATTTCCCCAAAATTGATCTAAATTTTCTTATGTTTTGTTTGATTTTAGTTCTCTTTATTGGCTTTGTCCCTTATTGTCGTCTGTTTAAGCAAACAAACTTGGCATTTTTTTATGGGTTTTTGATATTGTACGCATAGATTATGATTATTTCATTGATATGGTTTTTAATTGTATAGTATCCTTAGTCATTGCTCAATTCTTGAGTAATTTTTCTATAGTTTTGAGTTTTCAATTAGCTTGTGTTTGAATCATTGAAACATATAAATGGTTTTATTTGAAGTAGAATCATATATTAATTCAACATATATATTCTAACAATTGATCAAAAGCCATTTAATCAGTATCTCCAAGGACATGAAACATAACTCATTTATTTTCATTGTCTTCTACCATGCATGTCTTTTTCTCAGTGCATCTTCAAGATGTAGCATAACTGCCGGTTTTAGTTCTATCAAGTTGGGTTAATAGTGCGGCTTAGGTCCTTTTAACAGTACATGCAAAGCACAAAACTACACTTTAAAGGAAAAAGAAAAACCTTTTAGAACATTATGTTTATAGTCCTTGAACTTGTGTCAATTTTTTTTTAGTTCTTAAACTTCTATTTGACTAACATTGGTCCTTAATCTATTTGTTATTTTGTTTTTTGTTTTTTATTGAATTTTTATTAAATGATAATGTGACAATTATTGTTCTAACGAATAAAAATCACCAAAATTTATTTGGCAACCCATTTAAAATGTATTGAAAAACTACTTATCAAAATATTCCAACCAACCGCATCCTTCATAATAGTGAAGGTTGTGAAGCACGTTTTGAGTCACGATTTAACCCACAAGAGAGACTTATGGCTCGATTGGAACGAATGGTGGAAAAATTAGTCACGGGAAGTCGGGAAGGAATGAAAACCACAGCAGCCAAACCCAAAGCGTCAAAGATGAATTAGAAAAGTCAGAAATGAAGTGGAGGAGTACTGAGGGTACGAAGCAGAACTGGCGAAACTGAATACGAGTTAGGAAAGAGATTACTTGTTCGTGTGATGGAAATCCAGTTTGATCTTATGGGAATCGGGGATTTGGCCAATTGTGCAATTGGGATAATGGTAATTTGAGATGAATGGATATTGGAGATTGGAGCTGGAAATAAATAATATTTCAGCGAAACTACAAGGAACAAGGAACATTTGGATATTCGAGATTGATTTGGGTAACAGCTTGGAAAAAATCATGTCAAAGTGCAAGTGAGTTAGCCGTGGGTTATCTAATATATGAAGTTATTTTGATTTGTATATGCGTCATGGTTGGAGTGGTCGGGTATTGAAATATGAATCAAGTTGCCTTTTTTGAGTTTAGTACGTGGAAATATGTTTCTAATACATATGGATAGTGTGAGCATGGACTGGGATTCACACATTGGAGCAGTGCCTTTTTTGAGTTAATTTGGTAATATACTGTTTGAGGTTCACAAAATTGACTTGGAGAGTTATGTGACATTTAAATATATAAGTCGGACTTTTACATCAATCCTGATACAGGTGTACGGATGTATCGTTCTTAGTAGTCGGATTACTAAGATGACATGTTAATAATAAATGTCTTAATATTTAAATATTAATAATAATGTTACAACTCCTTTATCAAATTACAAATATTTAATTATTTATAAAAATTAAATTATCTATAAGTTATAATTTATCTACAAATTAGAAATTATTATAAAAGTTGTTATACCACTATAACACCTCTTATAAGTAAGGACCCAAAACATAATGAAATTCAGAAGCATTTCTTGAAGCACGATTTTCTGTTCAGGGGAAGAAATTTTGAAATAATGGCATGTTACTTGTTGGTGCATATGGATATAAAGGAATAATGTCATGTTCATGTAATTAAAACGTTATATCACTGGTCACTGTGTTTTATGAACACACATCCAAAATTTAGTTCCTAATATTTTGTCAGTTTTGCTGCATATACAAGGTATCTTGTGGACCTGGTTTAGATACATGATTCATTTCATTAGTGGTGTAATAGTACTATGGACTGTTTGCATATGGTCAGTTGTTCTAGGTCACATTCCCTGGCCTTTTATTTCGAATAGTACTTGGATTCGCTTTTTTAAAAAAATTACACTAAGTTTACTGTCTCTTTGTTTTTTATATCTATAAATCACCTGTGATCTATAAAAACAGATAATAATTGTTTTTAATAAATGTTGCTTAAAACATGGAAGTGGCCTTTCAAAATTAATAAACGATACAAGGAATTCAAACCATTTTCGAAATTTTGAAATATTTTAAAAAAATTTACAAGTGAATCAACAACTGTTTGACTTAAGAAAATATTTAAATGAAATGGTCTTCTTAACCAGTATTTTGAGGATATTGGTTAAGAAATTAAAAAAGAAAAATATTTATTATAAAAATCATAAGAGAATGTAAAAAAAGTCATGAATAACATAATTTTATACATCTTAATTATTTTTTTTTTCTTTTAATTCCTTAATCGATCAATATCCCAAAGACATCAATTAATATATGTCTAAATGAAAATAAGAAACTGAACAAAAAAAAAAGAAAGAAAGTTAATTGACTTTAATGGCTCTTTATAATTTCCACAACACATAGTTGTATTTTTCTGTCTCTTTAATGTTCGACCAGTATCATTTGTCTTTGCAATAATTTCACCAAAAAAATATTAATGTTTCCAATAATAATGTTGACTTTTGTACTGTGCTTAGTTACATTATTAATATCACGGACCACTTGCTTTTATCTTATGAGCTCTCAATAGTTACTGTCTTTAACTCCATCTACTTTTTTTTAGTTTCAAATTTTCTATGAAAACATCATTTAAAAGAAATTCGCCCAAGTCCTACTTTGATGCCTTTTTCTGGTTTTTGACTATTAAAACAAGAAAAAATAAATTATGTATTAGTGGTATAAAACTGATGTTCAATCACAAAATAAGATGTATAATAAATTTATTAAATTTTATAATAATTATCTTAAAAGTCATACTAATTATGATATAATTGACATTGTAAAATCATTAAACTCTTAAATTAGTTGTATGTTATTAAAGCTTTTACTAATATCTTATTTAATAAAATTATCAAGTTTATTACCTAAAATACTTATATTATTTAATTTTATCTTTCTAATATAAATTTAAAATATATATTGTAATCTTGATCCATTAATATATATATATATATATGTGTGTGTGTGTTAGTAATTATAACTCAATAAATAATTGAAGTTTTTTTATGCTTAAGTTTTTCAATTTGAGTAATAGGCAAGTAATAAATTAAATGTTTATATTTTTTAGGGTAAATAACTATTTTTGTCTTTAATGTGTAGAGTGTTGACAAATTTATCTCTGAAAGATGAAAATTCAAATTTTAGTTTTTGAAAGTGAAAAAAATGTGATAAATTTATCCATTCATTAATTTATATTCGTTATCGTTAATGAAAGAGTTTACATGGCATAAATGGACGAAAATTTTACAAAAATAATTGTCAACAATATGACTGTTGAATAAATTGGACCAAAATATTAGTAAATTTCCATTAGACTAAAATGTAAGCAAATTTTCATTGGACTAATTTGTCATATCCCACATTTTGTTTTATTTAAGAGTAAAATATAATTTAATCTTCATCTTCCCTTAAATTAAACAAAATTTGGAGTATGACAAATTAATCCAATGGAAAATTAGTTTTGGTCCAATGGATACTTAGTGACATTTTGGTCTAATCTATTCAATATTCATATTGAAAATCATTTTTATAACATTTTCATCTCTTTGTGTCACATATACTCTTTAATTAACAATAACAGATGAAAGTTAATATAGATAAATTTGTCGTATTTTTTCACTTTTAGGGACTAAAATTTAAGTTCTTATTTTTTGAAAATGAATTTATCAATGTTTTACTATTCAGGAACAAAAATGACTATTTATCCAATTTTTTATTACAAGCATTTAGCTTTAGAGAATGCAATTAATGATATTTTTGTTGTTTTGACTAATTGTCATTAATTACACTAAATTAATGCTCTGGCCTATATTCATTATATATAATGTAGTCGGTGAAAAACAAGTCCAATTTAATTGTTTAATTTAATATTTTTGACAAGGTATGCAATGTATATGCGGTTTTGCATCATAAAATAAATGTGGTTTTGCATTATCAGTTACTTCAACGTTGGGGGAATAAAAAAATCCGATGATATATAAATGTTTGTATCAACAAAAGTAACCGAACACAATTCAAAGTGACTGATGGTATTTGTCCAAAACCAACAACAAAATATTATATTGTGAAGCTTAATAAAGACAACAATTATATAAGAGACCCCCCCTCTTGTTCAATATTCTCACTTTCATCTTTTGCCCTCCCTGTCCTCTCTTGCATCTTCAATTGTTTCCTTTATTTTTCTTGTTTGCTTAGCTTTCAACAGAGACATCAATGGCAACTAAGAAATTGTTGAACATTGTTGTAGATGGAAACTCAGCCTTGGGTCCTTATTGGCCCAAAATTGTTTCAGATTATCTGGAAAAGATTGTCAGGTTCGAAAATTCTTGCTGCACATATATCTCATGCACAATGATTTGCTTTACACCATATGTTGTATTATTCATCATATGCATAACCTTAACTATACATGTCATTCATTTTAAGCGATAAAAATTTTACTTTTGTGTTTTAAAAAATATTCTACCTTCTAAGATTTGTTTAAAACTAGATCTATAAACTTGTGAATGATTCAAAGTCCCACAATGGAAGTTCAAATTAGATCAATCCTGCCTCCCCTGTTTTGCTACCGCAAAAATAAAAAATAAAAATACCTATGAGAAAGTTTTGTATCCGAAGGATCGCGTGTGTAAAAGTTAGTTACTTTTTTTTAATTAATTTTTTATATGGAACAATCATTACTTTGACCTTCATAACTTAAAGAATAAAGGAAAAAAAACTGATGAAAATTAAATACTACTAGGTTTGACTTGTTTTCAACAAAATTCATGGTCCATTTACTTTGAGAAAATATTTTTATTTTCTGTTTTTACTTTAATTTTAATTATAAAATTGTCACCTTATTTTACATTTGAATACTATTTTCAAAAATTTATATATGAAATACTGAAAGTAACTTTTTTTTTGTTTTCTCTATTTCTTGTACAATTTTTTAAAAATAGAAAATAAATTGACAATTTTGTAATTAAATATGAAAACAGGATATGAAAAAAAAACACTTATTCTTAATTGTAAAACAAAAAGAACATAGAGTACTGAAAAATTCAAGAGTCATTTGTTTCAAGAGATAAGTAAATAATCACTTTTTTTATATATAGAGTAAATAATCACTTAATAACAACTCCAAAGTCATAAATGTTAATTAATAAATATTTATTAAGAGTCCTTATTTTATTTATCGCTACATTCAAATGTCAATATTTAAAGTAAATCTATCAAGAGATTAAACATTTCAAGCCTAATTAATAAAATCTGTGGACATAACATTTTATGTGCCATCCCCTATTAGTTTAGTATTTTTTTTTCTACAAAAAATTTCACTATTAGTATATTTATATAAAGCCAACCTTTTAATGATGGAAACCGTGGCTGGCTTAATGTGCTCAATCTAACATTTACATATTCAAACCGTATAGTTTGTGAAAATAATTTACTCTCGTCAATTACTTCTCTACTTATTGATTATGCAGGTCCTTCTTTGGCAACCAAAGAGGAGAGGTAATTTATAGTTTTTTCCGTATTTGACTTTTCGATGTTAAGATCTTGTAATGCACAAGTTACAGAAATTGATTAATTTCAAAATTAAAATTTAAGGTTTCTTAATTCTTTAATGTGATTGGTTTGAAGGTATGAAAATACAGTATGGTTTCCAATCCATAGATAAAGTCAGTGATAATATAATTATTAGGAAATTAATTGACTCGGAGCAGAGAGATAAGGAGGGATAGAAGAAAATTAAGTACCTTTCATTAAGAGAAAATCTTTTTAGGTTTTTAACAAATGGTTGTTGGAATCAGAGTTCTGTAATAGTGGAAAAGTTAAGGTGTGGTGTAAGGAGGAAATTAATCTGTGGGGGAGCTTATGTGATAAAGAAGAAGTTTAAAAGATTAATTAAAAAGTAGGTGAAGATAGGGGATTTGGTATGTGGTTGATAAATTGAACGAATTGCACCAGAAAGATTATGAATGAATTGGCAATTTAATTTTATGATATAAGTCTCATGCATATTGTAGGAAATGTGTTTTGCCCAAAGAAGAAAATTTATTGGATCTATCACATTTATTTTATATGTAATGGCCACGATCAAATTAATACAATAATATCAACGAATTGCAAGACTCATTTTATCCAACATGTAGGCTTCAGACGCCTGAAAGAAAGGAAAAATGGCTTGGTATGCCATTTAGTTTGCTAGTATTTATTTGGTCTTTGTTTATTGTTTTTAAAAATATGACCTTTGATGGGAAACATATATATTCTGAATTTAATTTGCTTAAAATTAAAGCCTGGGTATAGTGTATGGTGAAAGATTAGAGTATAAGTTTTTTTTTCTCCTTTTAAAGCACTAGAGTAGAAGGGTTTGACTTTTAGTGGGACAATGAGCCTTTGGTTTGTATTGGATCTTTGTTAGTGTTTTCATTTATTGATACTAGTACCTCTAATTTTTGTTTATCTTTTGACTTAATTTATAAAAGTAAGGATATTACCTAATTACCTTGTACTATTTGTTGTTTACAGGGAGTTAATCCTTCGTGTGAAGTTGGTTTAATATTGTACAACTTCAATTCAACCTTAGGTAATATTTTATTTTGCATTTTTAGTCCAAGCTGAATTTTTTTCCCCTTCAAATGCAATATACAGTGCTTGTGTACTCATTACTATTACCTTTAATTCTACGATTCAACATAATGTCAACTATTTGAACCATTTCTTTGGGAGAAGCACACATTATACACTGGTAGGAAAGGCCTTTACCTATAGAAGAGTTATTTAGGTGATAATAAATATAGACTATAAATCTTATTTAATCATAAAATTAGATGGTAAATGGGTTTTTTTTTATAGTTATTGTACTATGTGACAATAAATTATAACATTTAATCTTAATTATCATGTATGATAGATTTATCATTCAAACATTCTTAAAATGAGAATTCTCATTATATATATAATCCTAAATTTTTAATTTCTTTTTAACAGGTTTGGACTACGTCCAATATTTCAATTGGACAAAAGATGTGGATCAATTTTTAGGCTTTCTGCCATTTTTACCTTTCGACGGAGATAATTTAAATCAACATACCATTGTAAAAGGTTTGGCGGAAGCTTTAGTGGTATGTTAACATATATACCTTTTTCCCATATTCCATTTGATTTGATTATCTTACATATGAGATGAACATGCAATTATGGTAACAATGGAAATAACAATATAAACCTCTTGGACTAAGCAGATGTTCCCAAAAGATGATTATTTCGAGTGTGAAAAACATTGTATTCTTGTAGCAACGGGTGAACCTGTTGCTAAGAGCATGCTAGTGTCTTTACCTGTGGTTAAGGAAGGAAAATTTATTTCAGGACAATTCATAACTTTAGATGCCACCTTTCTGAGGGTGGCTAAAATGTTTGGCCCGGTAATATCTTGGAACTCTATTCTTACCTTTTCCTAAATTATAGTCTTCTATTTATATTGATTATGTCCATGTTACAACACGCAGCTAAGGGTATCTCTTTCGGTTGTTACTCCGAATTATCATCCATTATTTATATCAATTTTCAATTTGGTAAGACTTTATTTCTTAATATATATATATATATATATATATATATATATATAAAACTTATTTTCATTGGCAACTTATTTGTTGGCTTTCCATAAGATATCTATCTTCGTACTCATTGAATGGTAGAAAATGTTGTCACTAAAATCATCTAAACGGCTTGATCCTGGTCACAGAAAAGCTATTTAATATAATGCTAGTATAGATTAGTGAACCCTTTTGGTTAGGCTAAGCCAAGATCTTAAATTGCAACTATATACAATTATCATAATTTCAAAAGTGTATTTCATTCGCATTATTGCCATATTCTTTTTTCATAATATTGATGGCCATAAAGAGGGCATGAATTGAAGCTTGCGAGAGCAAGGTGAGAAGTGATGATACCCATGTTAAGAATCATCTATCTCTAAAGCTTGAATTCATAGGTGAAAATGCATGAATAATTTTATGTCTATCAAAACCTAAATGAATCAAGACATTCCATGCTAGTTTTTTTTATTGTGTTTTCATTAAAATTCAAGCAAAAATGGATAAGTTATGTAATCCATCAAGTTACCCAGAAATTTAATTATATGAAGGTGTTTAATATGTTTTTGTACACACACGAATAAGATTAATCTCATTAAAACTAATTTTCCAATGAATGATCAGCTATCAGTATAGTATGCATTCTTATATGTTTTGGTTAATATATAATTTTACCCCCTTCTTTTATAGGGGAATTATCTAAAGGAAGACACTCCCATCACCAACTATGGAAATGGTCAGATCATTGTTTTATTGTCAACAAATTTTAAGGAGGCACACCATGCCGCACTTATCCCACAAGCAACAACATCAGAAGAGGACCATTTAACACGCCTATCAGAACAAGAGCCTTTAATTTCTTTAGATGAAATTCTTGGAGAAGTGTTGAGGTCATCCACTTCCACGGCTGGAGAAGGGTCATTGCCTCAAAACAATCCAGATTCATGGCTTGAGGAATTAAATGCATGGTATTCTCCAGGAGCTGGTGCAGCTCCTTCATTTGGTCCTACTGCAAGTGTTGATGTTGGTGCTGGTGCTAGCGCCCTTGTTGGTGCTAGTTCTCGTGGTAATGTTGGTGCTACTGCTAGTACTGATGTTGGTGTCATTGCTAGTAATAGTACTGATGTTGGTGTTGTTACTGGTGTCGTTACTAGTACTAATCCTTATTATGGTAGTCATCATCAACTATTTCCAAGGCACCATTGCTTTGAAATGATTGACATCAATCCTATTGCAATGAGAGCAAACACTTGGGCTTCTCTAGCGCCAGTGATGCATGAATCTAACCAGGCAATTTTATGGCCTAAACCACCAGCAGATTTTAAAGACTATGTGCAGTCATGGGAGGTAAACTAACTTGGCTCATTTTGTTTCATAAATGACCAACATAATATGCTAATCCTATGATAATTTCAATATTTAATTTAAAGGTACATCCTTGTCCTTTATATGCACTTTGACTACATTAATGTCAATTTATTTGTTACAAAATTGCTTCTCAATACTTGATTGAAAACTTGTTTGAAATTACTTCAGAAAACCAAACAATTTAAAAGAAAAGACCCTAAACTATCTTTCCCTTTACATTTGTTTGGATGGCAAGACCTGTATAGACACTATTTTTAAAACTTGTTTATATATCACTTGTTTACATTAATTAAATAAAACTTGTTTAGCCTATTTGTAAATTGTTTTCTTTCCAATTGCATTATTTATATTGATAGCTCATTTACTTGTGAAGATTTTTTCTTATGTTTATATATATCCTGTACCTTTTAAATGTAGAAGTAGTTTTCAAACTCTAGCATTGCATGTAGAATTAACCTACATGGTTTAATTAAATACAAATATAAATATATAAGAATTAGATCGATTGTGATTGTGATAAGATAACATTAATTCTTTCCAACAATATTAAGATAAATAAATATATATCAGATACATATATCTTAACAAATAGTAGTATTTTTTCTGATATAATAAATATTTGATTTAATATATTATCACCCGTGCTTTAGTAAATTTTATATATTAAACTTATGGTTAGTTTAGCAGTGGAGGAACATGTTATGTGATACGTGTTGTGTAAGCAGGTATATTTTAGGTTTTGTTGCGTTGGTTCTATATTCTCTCTATTTATTACTATTAAATATCTGATTAGGTAAAAAATAGAATATGTGGTTTATATATATACACATATATATTTAGTATTATCGGCTTATATGGTTATAGAGATATTTTTACGATTAATATATTCTCTTGTGCATCCAGGGATGTTTGGTTGGAAGAATTCACTCTGGCACATCCCTTAATCAAGCAAAGGTATGATATAATTGATTTATTGTTGAAAAAAATCTTTTTTGGTTAGAACTTAGAAAGGGGCTTCTATTTTTTATTTGAGCAACCTGCATTGTAACAATTATGAGAATTGAATACAACGTATAATTGAATTTCTTTCCTCTTTTTCCTTGTGAAATTAAACAGGCCTTGAGGAGACAAAAATCATCTGTCACGTAAGTGGATGCTCTACAGTCCAGTCCCAAATTCTCTTAATTGTCCTTGGTGTTAGTTACAAAAACAAACATTTCCCAAATGCTAAGGGGAAAAAATTAAAAAATGTTTATTATATAAAAATGCAAAATGTTATTTAAATTATTTAATAATTAATTTAGTAAAGTATATTTAGTATTCTTTAATTAAGGTCCTTACATTACTAGTTAAGAAAGACCCTTAGTTGGAATCATAATTCAGAATTTTCTTCAAAAAAATCCAAAAGTGCACACATAATTTTTTAATCTCACAATTAACATTTGTTGGTCATTGCAGGCTTACAGATCAGTGGTCGAATATATTAGATATCGCCCTCTTCATACCCAAAACAGCTGTCACATATACCATGGAGTAATTTTTTGGCATAATGTTACATATTGTTGTCTTTTTTAATTAACATTACCTCTTGTTACATATTGTTGTCTTTTTAAATTAACATTACCTCTTGTGAGAAAATCTTATACATATTTTAATAATTTTTAAACTTAGGATAAATGGTGGACCTATTGATCACCTGTTCTTCCAAGTAACTCAATTTGGCAATCCTGATTTGTACAAACATCTCATGAACAACGATTTGGTGAGTCATATATATGGGAATTGATTCTCTCATGTTAAATATTAACAAAAGAAAATCCTTTTCCTTTTTCCTGTTATTGATTGAATGGATAATTAGCTGCACATTTTATTTTGAATTATAAGAATCATTTTAACGTTATATCTTTCTGCAGTGTGCAAAAATAATTCTCCCTTTTCACACTATAATATTATCTACAACTGATATCATGCACCAATACTTAGGATCAATTTTCCCAGGGGTGAGTGTGATGTCAACATGTTTCACATTATTATTGTATTTTTGTTAATTTGAAATTGTTCTTTGATTGAACATTTAGCTATTTCACTGTCACAGGATATGGTATTTGTTCAACTTCTCAAAGAGTGAAAGCAAAATTAAGTCATGAAGAAAAGTTTTCAAAGCACTCCTGTAAGACAAAAGGGCATGAAATCAGTAGAAATTAGAAAGAGACCAATCATACACATGTGAATACAAATGGTGCAACACATGGACCCTAAAGGTTACGTCTTGCAACATAAATGTGTGAATAGAGGGGAAAGAAACTTTTTGGCATGGAGGGTTGTTTGGTTTGCGGCCATATGATCATTATGGATACATGATATTCTAAATAGTGAAAGTGAAAGAGTTGTATGTGTGGACATGTTTAAATTTAGAAATGTTATAGTTATTTTTTTATTTGGGATTCTAATTTAATTTTATAATACACTAGATTGTGCGCATACATCTCACCAGTCTCGGCCATTGACCTCAACTCTATCATCTTTGGAAGTCTGAGTAAATATGTGGACTGTAACAAGTCCTAAACTATTTCTCAAAAGTCTTATTTTATATGATTCATTTGTTATTGTACCTCTTTATGTCACAAAGTGAATGGTTTTTTTTAGAGAAGACAAAGTGAATGTTTATGAAGCTATTCACTTGAAATATATTTGTTAAGGGACATGATAATATATTTTGTTATAAATACAAATGTATAATCTGTTACAGTATGGTGATTTAGAAAATTGAGGTTATTAAATTATGGATTTTTGGAAATTCTATGGTTTGGATATTATTGCTTCATTGTTGAAAACAAATTGTGATTTTAGATTTTGAATGTTTTGGGGAAATATTTTCTCAAAACACTGCAGCTAATAACATTAGGTGTTAGCTTTGGTGCACCATGACTTCAAAATATTTTCTTAAATATTTCATTTTAGTCTAATTTTAATTAAGAAAAAAATATATTTATGGTCCTTCAAAATATTTTAAAATTTTATAGGTTTTTAGTCCCTACATTTTGATAGAAACTAGTTTTTCTCACTAATAAAGGACTAAAACCACACCACTTTGGGTAAATGTAGGAACTTATATGAGGCTGGATTGAAGAGGAAGAAGGATGAAGGATTGAATGAGTTAGAGGAACCCTCCAAGTTTGAATCGGTGTTTTTAACTTTTTGATGTAGTCCTTTTCTTTCTACCATTTGTTTTTTTAGTCTTGGTGAGGCATCAAAATAAGGTTCAACATCCCAACTAGGTCGGTACCCTGGACCTTATTAATCCTATACCAGACCAAACCAAATTTTATTAATAAAAGGAACTGCTCAAGAGAACAAAAAGCATGGCGGATTAGGCCAAAATTCATGTCAAGAAAAACAAAACCTATACTGAGGAAGGCCCTTTCTGTTTCAGGCAAACAAGGGAGAATAAAAAACCAGGAACGAAATCCCAGTGAGATCCTGGATTCCCTACAGCAAAATTGGCCAGGAGGTCAGCACATTCATTTTCCTCCCTAAAAATCTGAGAAGCTATAAAACGAAAGGGTCTTATAAGAATCAAGCAATTCTGTTATCTGTTATGAAGTTTCCAAGTATTAATAAGAAAAAATGGATTAAATTGTTTCTAGTGTCATTGACAGTGGTTTCTGTATAATAGAAAATTTTTCCGATAAGAAAAATTGGAGAAAATTGTTTGTGTCATTGGCAGTGGCTTCTACATGATTTGTATAATAAAATATTTTTATTTTTCTTTTAACAAATTGTGTAGTTTGGTGCTTTGCATATACAGTTAAAGGACTTAAGCCTCATTACTAACCCAATTTGGTAGAACAAAAACATGTAGTTGTGCTACATTTTGAAGATGCATTAAGAAAAAAGACATGCATGGTAGAAGACCTATGAAAATAAATGAGTTGTGTTTCAGTTCCATGGTGATATTGATTGAATGAGTTTTGATCAATTGTTAGAATATATATGTTGGATATATGATTCTAATGTTAAAGGGATTCAGTTCTATTAGTTGAGTAAAGATGTTTAAGTTGTTGTAAACTCTGACATTTTCTTCAATTCTCACATATAAAAAAATGATTTTAATTCAAATAAAGTCAATTCCTTGTTTCATTGATTCAAAACACAGGCTAATTGAAAACTATACAAAAATCAAAGGAACGTAGAAGTCCTCTTACTCAAGAATTGAGCAATGACTACGGATACTATACTTAAAAACCATATCAATGTCATACTCATAATTTCCGTGTACAAATAACAAAAAGTCCATAAAAATACCAAGCCTATTCGCTTAATCAGACAGTATATGACAAAGCCAATAAAGAGAACTTAAAAAAAAAAAAAACATAATGAAATTTAGATAAATTTTTGAAAAATCCATAGTACCTATATTATAAAATGTTCAAAAAAATTATAAATTACAACACTTCTTAATTAGAGCAACAAGCCAGCCAGTGTGGTTGTTATGCAAAGTTGCTACATGTAACTTGTCTTGCTACAACACCAGGTAACAATCATTTTAGTCAATTACATTGAGTTACTTTCATGAAACTCAATTTTTTGATATAGTGCCGTTGCAACTGCAACATAATCTCATGATTGGTTTCTGTCTCCTCTGATTTCATGTCCTTCGGGTTTATAGCATCACTTTGAATCTTTGTTCAACACTTGGGGCTACTTTGGCTTGAGAGCCAAAATGCATACTTAGACAGGTTCAACAAATATCGTCTCCTGTGTCATTCACTAATTAGTCAAATTGCAAATATTGAAAAAGGAACAGGAAATTAATTCCTTCATGTCTAGCTAAATGTTCCATGAAAAGATAACTTGAAACTAAGGAAAATTAAATAATAATGTGAAACGATATAAACATCACACTCACCCTTGGAAAAACTGCTCCTAAAAAGTGATATTTGCTGCTGGTCATAGACAAGATGACAGACTGTGAAGGGAGATCAATTTTTGCACACTGCACAAAGATGTAATGTTAAAATGATTCTTATATATAGGCAGCTAAATATATCCATTCACTCAATAGCAGGAAGGAAAATGATTTTATGTTAAAATTTAGGATGAGATAATATTCACATATATATGACTCACCATATTTTTACTTATCAGATGATCGTACAAGTTGAGATTGTTGAAATGAGTTATGTGAAAGAACACATAATCAATGGGTCCACCACAAATCCTAAGTTTAAAACGTTATTAAAATACATATAAGATTTCCTCACAAAAGGCAATGTTAATAAAAAAAGACAACGATAATGTTATATGTCATAAAATTACTGCATTGTATAGTCAACAGCATTTGTAGGTAAGAAGAGGACAATCTCCAGCATAGGCTTCCACTGAGCATTAAGCCTGCAATGACCAACAAAAATTGATAATAGTGTTGGGGAAAAAAACACAACTATCAAGATTACTCACACGCCAAAAGATTTTAGATAGAATACACAATAATTAAAAATATAGTTCAATACTTTTGACCTACCTCTACATAATGGTTTCAAAAGTTTCACTATATCAAAATTGATTTCAAGAGTTGTAGCCCATTCTAAACTATGTATCACTATGCAAACTTGAATATCACATTTAAGAGTTACAAGAAATGATAACACATTCTCACTATTCTCTCACACAAGTGATCACACACTCATACACCAACTATCTTCTCTTGTTTTGATTGCGATGATTCATGTTGTTCTCATAACCCCTTTATATGGCAAAGGTTCATGACTTCATTCATGAATGAGGCTTAGTCAGAGAAAGATTTGGATGGGGGGAGGGGGGACAAGTAAGGGACTTGGCCCCCATTCCTTCCCACAACTTCATATATATAAAAATGTATTACTTTTGAAAAAGGTTGCTGGTTGCAAAAATCTATCACCTCAGCTTTATCTCGACTTTTCCAATCCATAAGGTGAACTAATTCTTGTAATCTACACATATAATTTTTGTTAACTAACTGGAACAATAGAGCTCTAAAAATAATGTTATATAATATAATTATTTAACAGAACTAGAACTATTGATTAAGAGTTATAAATGGTTCTATATATATGCTAACAGATGGTAAATATCTATGGAGGAAATATTGATGACTAACCATCAGTATTTATTAAGACTTTTATATTTATTTGTTACGTACAAATAAAAAGGAAATAAACTATTTGTTTGTTTTCTTTATTATCTCAATGAATTGTAAAAAAAAAATAACAATACTAGAGATAAAATATCTATATAGAATACTCAACAATCTAATAGATCTATGTTAGACAATTATTACGCTACTCAACAAAACTTGAGAAATAATTGTTGCATTTCTTTATTCTTAAAAAATATTTGATATATTATAAAATATAAAAAATTAATAATAATTATCATTTGATATAGAATCTGTTTTGGAGACAGAAATTTTTGTTATGTTTTTACCATTCGAAATGATGGTTTTATGTGTAAAACCAATAAATATTTTTGTGAAAGTTATAATTTATTAAATGATTATTTATTAAAATTTATATGTTTAAATAATTATAAAGAAAAAAACCCCTCTTGTACATCTATGGATCGGTCCCTAGGCTTAATAAGCCTTAATTGCCTCATATCTCTCACCTATTATCTTATTATTAATTGGAGTTCTCTAGGAGTCAAGATACGTTCTATCACTTCATTTGGAATATATCCCTTGACTTATGGCTATTGCATTTATTTGGAAAATTGAATTGTTCTCTTACAAATCGTGAGTTTAAATAATTATGTGTAATTTTTATTGAGAATATTCTAAAATAAGATTTCATCATAGGATCTTCTTAACTAGTATTCTAAATTAAGGAATATTAAAAATATTTTTGAAGTTAATAAAAGGTTAAAATAACTTCTGTATTTTTACATGATTTTTTTGTTTATTTTCCTTAGCATTTGTAAAATGTTTATTTTTGTATTTAGTATGAACAACAGTTAAGAAAAATTAGGATTTGAATATAGATCCACTTACATGACAAGTGATGTAGGTTTCCTCACAACCTGTTTCACAAGGAAAAAAAGAGAAAAAAAATTCAGTTACTTTTTAGTCAATTCTCATAATTGTTACAACGTAGGTTGCTCAAATAAAAAGTAGGAATAGAAGTCCTTTCTGATGTATGTCATCCAACAATTTAGACATTTAAGCCACCAAAGATTTCCTCAACAATAAATTAAGTATATCATACCCTTGCTTTACTAAGGAATTGGCGATATGAGTGAATTCTTCCAATCAAACTTCCCTACATGCACAAGACAAAATATTCATCGTAAAAGCATCTTTTTAAACCACATAAACCGATATTATCAAATTTAATAACAATTAAAGTAATATATATATATATATATAAAACATGTATTCTATCTTTTTACCTAATCATATATTTAATAGTTAAACCTATTAATAGTTTTATATTTCAGTCGTTCTCTTGTTTTAATTCTTTTTCTTCAATTTATGTTCCCTTCTTCTTTTCACTCTTCTTTTATTTTAGCTTATTTTTTTTCTTTTGTCTTATTTTCATTTTTTTCTTTCCATTTCTCTGTCTCTTTCTTTGTCTCTTTTTGAATTTATCGTTGGATTCATTTATGACAACCCCAATTAACTTGAGTTAAAGATATTGTTAACGTTTATATTTAATAATGATAACAGTACACATATAAGACCAAGGCAACGAAATCTAAAAATTAATATATTTGCAACTTAATTATAGAGCACATCACATAACATGTTCCTTCACTGCTAAACTAACAAAAAGTTTAATATATTTTTACTTACACACTGCTGATAATATATGATCGACAAAAAATAAATAAAGCAATTGGAAAGAAAATAATATAAAATTAGGTTAAAAGTGGTATATAATTAATATTAATAGTGTCTGCATAGATAAAAAATAAATAAAGCAATTGGAAAGAAAATAGTATAAAACTAGGTTAAAAGTGATATATAATTAATATTAATAGTGTCTGCACAGATATTGCTATCCACCTAGAGAAATGTAAAGGCAGAGATGATTTATATGGTTTATCCCTTTAATTGTTTGCTTTTCTTAAGTAATTTCAAATAGGACTTCAATCAAGGAACTAAAAGTCATTTTGTATTTTGTAAAAAATAAATTGGTATATATAGGCATTTTTTTTCTTTTTTTATAGGCACATATATATTTGGGCAGTTAAATTTGTGCATGTAAGTAAAGGATATGCAAGGATATATATTCCATCCAATTGAGTTTTAGAAATTATAATAACATATATTATGTTGCTAATTTTTCAAATAAAGAGGCAAGTGAGTTTATCTCTGTTTCTTTGTATGTTCTAACATACTGTACACCTTGTACAGGTAACAAACATATGTAAATCTTTTCTATTATTAATCAAACATATCATTTTGCCTTAAAAAAAAGCGAGTTTACCTCCCATGCATGCACGAAGTTTGGAAAATCCGTGAGAGGTGGTGGGCGAAGCCAAAAATTTCCCTGATTAAACTGAGGCATCGTTGCAGGTATACCTTGTGGACCGATCCCAGTCATTAGGAACGGAGGATACCTTGGAGATTGTTGGTAACTGCTGCTGCTGCTACTACTATCATAGGGAAGCATTGGGAAGCTTGTAGTTGTAGATGATGAACATGATTGAAACTGAGTGAATGGGTTTCCCATAGTATTTGGAAACACAAAATTTCCAAATGAAGTGCCAATCTGAGGAGGATCTTGTGGATCAATAGTTGCTAACCTAATTGTTGTGCTAACAGTAGAATTGGTATTAACACTAGCACAAGTAATGCCACCAACACTAGCATTAGCACCTGCACTAGCAGCAACAAGAGCACTAACACCAACACTTGGACTAGCACCAGCACTAGCATAACCATAAGGATGATGCATTGGGAAGCTTGGTGATTGAAATGCAGTGAATGCTTCAGATACAACTACCCCAGCTGCAGGTGGAATTGAAATGTTCACTTCCTTTAATGAATTTGAGGTCAAAAGAGTAGTTGAATTTGTGTCATTGGTTAGTCCCTCGACTGCTTTAAGGACTTCCAAGGAAATATCATCTAAAGGAATTTGCTCATTGAAAGTGTTCTCGCCCAGTTCCAAAATATCATTGTCATTACATAGTCGTGCCATTAAATCATCATAGACACTCATTGGCACGGAGTAATTGTTGAAAGAAACATACATTTCATCCATTGTTGCTTGTGAGATAAGCGGGGATAGGGTACTTTCAAAATCCTGAAATAGAAAGCATGTGAAAAATAAATTAACAACGAGCCCAAAAGAGATTGAAAATGTTGTAATAGATTATTTTACATTTTAGTTTAAAAACTCTGGTGATCGACAATGATACTTCTTCGCAATTATATACGCAGTAAAAATAAATAAATTTTAACTCCTTCGAAGTGAAAGAGGAAGAATATCTCAAATTAATTATTCTTTGAATACAATATGTTTTTTGGTTCCTTAAAATATTTTAGAATATTAATTGCAGTCCTTATAAAAAAAAATTAACATGCTTTTAGTCTTTAAATTTAGTAAAAGTGATATGATTTTAGTCTTTCATCACGAAATAAAAAACACATGTTGCTGAAACATATTAAATTTTTATAAGGACTATATTTATTTTTATTGGAAAGCATTTTATAGTCTACATTGTTGTCATGAATTTCGAGACAAATCCAACAAACCAACACAAAATGAATGAAAAAGGAAAGCTCTATAACTAACCTTTTGAAATATTTTGAGAGATCAAAATTAATTAAAACATATTATATTTTTGAGTTACGAAATAAACTTTAAATTTAAGAAAAAGAAAATACATACAGGTCTCACATTTTGAACACATTCCATGGATTGCTCTTCGATGTTCATGCTACTGGCTGAGAATATATCCTCTGAAAATATTAAACAAAAAGAAAATATAAACAACAGAGAAATTTGCCTAGTAGCTAGTCACTAATGCTATACAGGGGAAATAGAAATTATAAATAAATAAAAAAATGAACAATAGAGATTGTGAACCTTGAAGATCCTTAGTGCTCATGGGAAATGTAGTAAGAGTCGTTATCTTCCTTGAGTCTAGACTTTTTTTTGAGGGTGAATCCATTTTGCAGAAGAGATTGTTTGCATGCCTAGCTCCTTAAAATTTCTTGACAATTCTAGTCAATGGGGAGTTTTTGGATTAGAAAATATTTAAGGTTATGTTTCTTCGGGTTATGTTTGTAGTGACACCAACGTCTTCATTGTTCTTTAGGAAAAGTTAATAAAGAGTAACTAACTTGCGGATCCTGATGCTATGCAACCGGAGCTTTTTTAATTTCTTTAACTCTCTCTACTATTACCAAGAAATGCAGAGATGGCGTGAAAGTTATGAGAGGTGAGGAGAGAGTAGATTATAGGATTTGTTGCCCATATTAACCCTTCCAATAATAAATGTGACTGAGGTGGAGTAGGGGTAAAATAGTCTTATTATTTCTCATCTCATTTATTTTCACTCTTTCTAAGGTGGCAAGAAATTTTATCATTATTTCTTATTAATAATAATTTTCTTACAAATTGACTTTTATTTTTATCAAATTAAACAGTCCAGCTCATATTTTTTTTCTCTACTTCTCTCATTTCCATTTCTCTCTTATTTCTTTTCTTCTACAAATTAATGTTTTGTTTTAAAAATTTTGGGGTATGGACAGGAAAGGCTAAAGAGGTTCTAATTTGAATTTTTATTGTGAGACTTGGGAGTTACACACCAGAAAAATAAAAGTCATTTACTAGTTTAAAAATCTATAACTTTTAAAAAATATATTAGAAGGTATAATATAATTTTGGGAAACATATAAAAATAAAAGTTTTATCACTTGAAACGATTCTTTCACTTCTCAATGATTTTCCTCCCCTCATATATTCATCCTCTTGTGCTAAAAAATAATTCATAACACTAGTTATTTATTTCCAACAACATCAATGTTCCTATCAAAAAACAAGTCAATAAATCAAGCATGCTTATGAATGATGGTAGGTAGTTCAATAACATTTTTAGCATGAAAAAAATGCCATAACATTAGCGAAATATCATGGATGATATATGAGTATACTTAATTTGAAGATACTTACTTTGAAACAATATTGGGAGAATAAGACTCAAGTTTGATTTGTCATATACTACATTTAACCACTTCCTTAGAAGTTATTTTTTGAAACTGAATACTAATGCAAACAAGAGAAAAACTGAAGATATATATTTGAAAAAGATGTCAAAGAAGACATGTGAGTAAGACAACAAACGAGGGTGCGAATGAAGAACGGGGGACTCCTGGGTTGTTAATTTTGTTTAATTAATAACAATTGGCCATAAGAAGAAAAGTTTTTATTTTTTTCTAGAGATAAGAAGAAAGGTGTATTCATTGTTTTTCTCTTCTTTTTTAGAAAATTCATTCATTGTCTTTTCTAAAGCTAAACGTTCATAGCCAAATTATAATAATTAATTTACTTACTTTCCCATTACTCAAACTGAAAACTTTTTAAGTTTAAAAAAGTTATTATTATTATTATTATTATTATTATTATTATTATTATTATTATAATATATATATATAGAGAGAGAGAGATTAAGATTATAATATATTTTTAAATTTATATTAGTATCATACGATTTAAAAAACTAATAAAAAGAAGAAGAAAAAAGCATCATGTGCCTTGAATATTCTTTTTTTAGATTAGATTTTCAGGAAAGCATATTGAAACTTGAAATGTCTCATGACACAAAAGTAATTGCATGGAGGAGGGATCAACTTACTTCATCTTCATCATTCATTTTTTTGATATCTAATGATTACAATAAATAATTAATCTTAATCATTAAATTTCAAGAAAATAAATAGTTAGAATGAAAAGTAATTCTTCTAAAATTATTCTTGAAATAACTTGATCCCTCCTTAATTGTATGATATGAAAGTGTGTAATAGTTTATATCATTTAATGTAACCCTAATAAAAAAGCTAATGACAACATTGATCCCTCCACAATTGTATTATTCACATTTGTTGAGAGGAGTTGGATGTTATCAATAGCTTTTTATTTATTTTATTTTTAGGTTTAATTAAATATCAAACTTCATAGTTAATTTACAATTGTACCCTTAATTTGTGTGGAAAAATAAAGATGGCAGAAGTAAGAACTTTCTATATATAAAAATCACGATGAAAAAAACCACATATAAATATAAAATGAATAAAATATGTGTAGAAGAATAAAAATTATAACAAATGAAAAATCACATAAATATAAAATTAACAGAAATTCAGAATGAAAAAAAAATAATATAAAATTTGATAATAACATATTTAACCTGATTTTGATTGAATTTGACAGCAAAGTTCCTAAACCAATTTGTGAATTCAACGGGTTGGATGATATCCATATGACAATTTTTTTTTAAGTAAAAGAGATTAATATTGTAGTTTGTGATTCTACTTTAGCAATAAAAGCTTACCTTTTTTTTCTAAATGTTCTTCAAGATTGAACCGTACAAACCTCTTATATATAATATGTATGGGGCAGAACTTTTAAGACCATGCCAAATATTTGAAAGGCATTATTAGTAATTGCAATTATTAGTTATATATATTTTAATGGCTGGATTTTGATGACTTATTTTTTTTAACCATCTTTAATTATATATTTTCTCGAAGGTTGGTTCAAGAATCTCAAGGATAAATATATTGTGGAGATGATAATGCTATAATTATCGCATGGACGATGATTTAATTAATTAATTTATTGTCAGTTATGATGAATCATTATTTTTTAATGATTAACGTCTCTTTGATAACTATTGTTGAAATAAAACTATATTATATGAAAATGAATTTGGCAATTGAGTAATGACACGTACATTTAAAAAATTAACGTATTTTTTATAAGATTAACAAATATACAATCCAAAAAAAAATAAAAAATTTGGTGAGCGATAATCATGCATTATTTTAAGAAACCATAATTATTGCTCATTTATTTTATAACCGTAGGGCAGCTTTAAATGACAATTGAGCAAATACGATTTTAATGTCAATGGAGGCTATTCTCAAAAAAATATTGACAATGGAGGGAATTAGGATTGAGGTTTGCGGAAGATGGAGAAGTAAGAGGATTTATATATTATATAGATAACTATCTAATAACTGAAAAGTAATTTTATGATATAAAAGTGTGTAATAGTCAATTTAATGTAACCAAAATACATAATTCAACATCTTTACTGCAAATGTGAATGATTTTAGGAAGAATATTGAAAGAGAGACAGAGAGAGAGAGAGAAAATGAATGAGTGATGCAACAATCATAAAGAGTCAATAAACTGGTCTAATTTTTCTCTTATTTTTATTTCAGATTTTTCTTAAACAACTAGATGGTGTGATTCCTATATAAACTTTTTTAACATTTCAAAAGTTTGAAAATGGTTTGAATGGAGCCAAATGGTGTGTATATATAACCTATTTTTAATATATATATATATATATATATATATATATATATACTCACAATATATGACATGATAATTTCTTTACAAGTAAATGAGTATATATAACCTATTTTTATATACTACAATATAAAAATAGATCTTGTTATCCTGGCAAATGTAAAGCCAAGGATGGTGGTTTAGGGTTTATCTATTAAATTGTTGGTTTTCTTAAGTGATTTCAAACTGGGCTTCAATCAAGTACTGAGAAGCCATTTTCTAACAAATAAGTTGACATATTGTTGCAGTCAAAGTGCATATAAAGGACAAGAATATACATCCAAATTAAGTGTCAAAATTATCATAGGATTAGCGTATTATATTGAGCATTTATGAAACAATGATTCAAGATACTTTACCTCCCAAGCCTGCACATAATCTTTAAAATTTATTGGTGGTTCAAGCCAAAGTGCCTCATTATATTCAGGCACCATTGGCACTGGAGAACCCCAAGTGTTTCCTCCCATTGAAGATGTACCTACCGGATTTATCTCACTCAATTCAAACCGATAGTGCCTTGGAAATTGTTGGTGACAACTACTATAATAAGGATTAACAGTATTGGCATTGGCTTCAGCAACAACACCAGCAGCATCAGTAGTAGAACTAGCACCAGCAATACCACCAGAACTAGCATCAGCACTAGCACCAATGTTGCGCTCACGGCAAGTGCACCGGTCGCTCAAGTAATAAAGTGAAAGAAATGGGATTTGTCGTTCCCAACGAGGATTGTTTGGCCAAATAAACTATAATTTCAATCGATAAGTTGGATACAAAATAATGAATGTAATGTTGTGGTTGTGTGAATTGATTGAAGGAAATTGAAACCAAAAGCAAGCGGAAATTAATGTCAAAGCAAGTGAGAAAATAACAATGTGTAAGAAAATGTAGCTAGGGCAACCCA
>PYAF01004968.1:1670530-1739673 GCA_007407185.1 Glycine tomentella | reverse complement strand
ACTTGGACTAAAAAATGCTAAACATAAAATATTACCAAAGCTAGGATTGAAGTTTGTACATGATTAAGGCAACTTCACAAGAAGAATTAACTCCTGTAAATAACAAATGGTACATGGTAAGGCAAATTAAAACAATAACAAAGATCAAATACAAACCAAAGGCTCTTTGTCCCACTAAAAATCAAATTCTTCTACTCTGGCCTTACACCATACAGTATACCCCGCAGGCTTCATCATCTTTCTTGTGCAATTCGTTCTATTTATCAACTACATACCAAATCCCCTTTCTTCACCTACTTTTTAATTAGTCTTTTAAACTTCTCTTTTACCACATAAACTCCCCACACATTAGTTTCCTCCTCACCCCACGACTTTTTCACTAGCTATTACAGAACTCTGATTCCGATCCAGTGACCATTAGTCAAAGACCAGCTTAAAAGATTTTCTCTCTTGATGAAATATACTTAATTTTCCTCTTTCACTCCTGTTATGTTTGCTCTAAGTCAATTAATTTCCTAATAATGATATTATCATTGACTTTATCTATGGATGGGAAACCATTCTATATTTTCGTAGCTTCACACCAAATCACGTTAATATAGGAATTATATATGATTAGAATTTTTATTTCTAGTGAAGTATTGAATAATTGATATGGCGTATAAAGGAAACAAGAAACCTTGAATTTTATTTTTGAAATGAATAAAAAAAAATTGTAACTTGTGCAAGTTTACAAGATCCTAACATCGAAAACTCAAATACAGAAAAACTATAAATTACCTCTCCTCTTTAGTTGCCAAAAAAGGACCTGCATAATCAATAAGAAAAGAAGTAATTCAGGAGAGTAAATTCAACTCAAACTAGGGTTTACACATGTAAATATTAGATTGAGGACATTAAGCCACCCACGGTTTCAATCATAGAAAGGTTTGCTTTACATATATAAACTAATAGTGGATGAGATCAAATGTAATGGCCACAGTTTTTTTTATTAGGCTTGAAATGTTTAATCTCTAGACGTTGTACTTTAAATATTGGCATTTGAATGTAGTGATGAATAAAATAAGGACTCTTAACACCAATTTATTAATTAACATTTATGACTTTAGAGTTGTTATTAAGTGATTGTTTAATATATATATATATATAAGTGATTATTTACTTTTCTCTTGAATCTTAACATGAAAAAATAGAGCACACTACTCAGCACGATCTGAGGCACTGAATCTAACTTACATAGAATTGAAATGAGCATAGGTGGGAGAGCAAAGCTATTCTTGGGCTCTACATGTAATGTTACCCTACAATTTTACATTCTCACATCTTTGTGATTCAGAGAAAAGAGATGTCGAAAAACAAAGTATTATTTAGTTAGAAAAATATATTTTAATTTTAAAATGTCACATTTTTTATTTTTAAGAGTTTTATAAATATAATAAAAAGAAACTTTTTATCTTTTCAATAATTTTTACATGAAATTTTAGCATAAAAAAGTAAAGTAAAAAATTAACACTTTTATATTAAAAACAATTATAAAATATTTTCTTGGAACAAATGACTCTTGAATTTTTCAGTACTCTTGGCTCTTTTTTGTTTTCTCAAAGAAGAATATGTGTTTGTTTATTTTTGTTATCATATCAAGTTTTCATTTTCTGTTTTCATATTTAATCAAAAAAAGTGTCACCTTATTTTTAATTTATTTTTTGTTTTTAAATATTTTACAAGAAATAGAAAAAAATGTTATTTTCAGCGTTTCATTTTCATATGTAAATCTTTGAAAATAAGGAGGCTGTTTTATAATTAAAAAAACAAAAAATGAAGATAAAAATATTTTCTCAAAGTAAAATGGATTCTAAATTTTGGTAAAAACAAGTAAAACCTAACTAATATTTAATTTACATCAATTTTGTTTGAAAACATGAAATTGGCTCAAGTTTTTTCCTTTATTCTTTGAGTTATGTTTCTCTTATTAATATTTCTTACTTATAGCATTAAAGTCAATGATACAATCATGTGACCTATCATTGCAATGTGGAAATCATGTGGCAACATAGTGACTAGAGTTGACATGTTGACTCACTAGGCTTGGGCTTGGCATTTAATGGTGTGGTCTAAACTTGTGTTTGGCATACAAACTAAATTAGTCTTTATTAAAAATTGATCAAGCAAACACAAGCTTGATGTTTTTGGGCCTTGTTTTTAAAAGCCCAACTTAATTATAGTTATAGGATTTTCAAGTCCGTCCAAGTCCAAATTGTCAACTTTATTAGTGATAGAATCAAGCAAATATTAGGGTCAAACATCATACATAATAAGTCTCACCGAATAGAATGAGCAAGTTAAATAATATATAAATAAGAAAAAAATTGACAAATATGTTATGATTTAAGTTTGAAGTGGTGTCTTATTTACTTAAATATGATTTATTTACTTAAATATGATTGACTTGTGACATATTAATGAAGATTTTCATTATATTTTTTACCCCTTGAATTTCTAATAGTTAATTTTTGAATATTGATTTTTAAATAGTGATAATCCTATATCTTTTAATTAATATTTAGAATATTAAAAAGTCTTTTAATTTTCCCATGGGTGCCTCGGGTCACCGCACCAGCATAAGAACAAAACCATGACTTTCAAGAATTAGAGACCACCACGTGATATAACTTTGCTGTACAATATTGATGGGAGTTAAGTGACTCTTTCCGTTGTTTTGATCCCAAGTTTTTGATTCAATAGCAAAGTACTACTAAGCTTGGGTTATCTCATAATATTTTTTTCTAATTATATTCTAAAGAAAAAAAAACTTTAAATGACAATAATAATAAGAATATATATGCCTTCGTTCACTATGGCCATAATGTACATACTTAATTTTCTTCTATATTATTTAATTTCTATCAAAACCCGAACTCAGACTCTTATGGTCATTATTTTACGATAATTATTATAGGAATCAAGATTATTGGTTGAACATACTTGATTAACCTCTACAAATAATAAATTACAGATTATTGAAATAAAAAAGAAATCATGTTTGAACTTTGAAACCAAAAGATTTTACCATTTTAAGAAAATTAGGTAATAAATAAAAAATACATTTAAACGACATTTTTCTCTTATATAAGTATAGTGTAAAAATAATTAAATCTTTTCTATACATATATCCTTAATTACCCAATAATAAAAAGTAGATGAAAGAGAAAAACATCGATTTTACTTTTGTTTTATGTATATACTATATAGTCGTCTATTGTATTCTTTTGCAACTGATAAAGGACAAATAAACGATAGACAGGTTTAAAAATTGATAAAATATATACATGGCAATATAGCTCGTGGGGTTTTCTTTAATATATAGGTTTAAAAATTGATAAAATATATACATGGCAATATAGCTCGTGGGTTTTTCTTTAATATACATGTCAAGGATTCTGTCAAAATATATATCATTATTAATACCGTGTGACATAGTTAATAGATGATTATGTTTTGGCTAAAATATACTTGTAGCTGTTTTTTGTTTTTACTATTTAATTTAGTTCTTTATTTTTTTTAAAATCAATTTAATCATTTATGTTTTTAACCTGGGTTAAAATTATTCTTCTAAAATAATGATTGTTTTTTTTTTATTTTAAGACATGATTTTGAATCCTTATTTTAACTTATTTTAAAAGTATAGAATCAAATTGATGTTTAAATCAAAAAAGATTGTAAACATGATGAAATTGCATAAAACATGAATATGACGAGTTATCAAAAAATTGAAAAATACATGGGTTGATTTGTAAATATATTTGTGTATAAGAACTAAAATATAAAATTTTATATATAAAGAATAAAAATATTGCAATTTGATAACTGAAAAATACACGGGTTGATTTGTAAATATATTTGTGTATAAGAACTAAAATATAAAATTGTATATATAACGATTAAAAATATTGGAAAATATATGGACTAACTTTTAATTGTGAATAAAATAATAATAGCAACCAGATCAAAGCAAAGACAAAAAACCATCCAAGGAAACATTCCTCTCCAAGATTAAAATAATTCAAGCAGTAGTAATATATTGTTACTTGAGGATCAAGCTCATAAAAATACATCAAATTTTATGCGACTGTTCTGTCCAAATAGCATATAGATATAGTATCCTGACCTTAGACACGATAAATATTTTACGGGGTCACATGCAAACACAAACAGTGGAGGCAAATGGGATCAGGTCACGAGACTATGTTTTACAATAATTTCATTAATTTGTCACCATTTGGTCAAATATATAATGTAGAAAATATTTAAATATCAACAACTGTCTCTTTGAGGTAAAACACTGCTCACAAAAATAACCTTGGATTTAAAGACAAACGAAAGTTGGGAAATATAAAGTTGGATTAGTGGTAAAAAGAGAAAAAAAATGAAGGAAAAATCATGGATTTGAATTCTTTTACTAACAAAAAATTCACTTATTTTAGATCAATATCTTTTTATTTTTTCAAGAAAAAAAACAATTAGTTTAATTTTGAGAATTAAGTTTTTCCAAACACCATGATGATAACTGCTGCGACCACATATAGACGAGAGAGAACGATCTTTCGATTAGCTCATGATTTTATGATTACAAAAAGAAAGAAAATGATCACAAAGTGAATTCAAAGTGGCTTAATCTCCCCGTGATCCTATGTCCTTTGGTCTCTTAAGTTGATTCAGAGAAGGATGAGAAAAGTGATGAATTAAAATACTAATACCCCTTCTATTATTGATTTACTTATTTATATCTATTTATTTTAAAAAATCAAAATAATATTGATTATTAATTATTATTTTTAACTATATTGTTATTTTTATCTTTTCTGAAATATTTTAATAATTTATTTATCATATATGAGAAAAAATAATACTGAAAATCATATTAAGAAGTTAAAAATATATTAACAAAAAAAGTATTAATTTATATTTTATTTGTATTATCTTACTAATCGGTCAAACAAAATACCCACTAGGACAAACATTTTTACGCACTGTGATTGAGATGATGAATCATTATATATGCTCTCTCTTGTTATCCTTGAAATATCTGAGTCTCTGTGCGTGTCCCTTCGCACCACCGTCGTGCCTCCCTTCTCTGACCGCCGCACCTTCATTCCCTTCTCGGTCGTGCCTTCATTGCCCCTGTTCGAGTGAGGACATCTTGGTCGCACTCCCTTACCAGAATCGCACCATGCCTGCTTCACCATCATCATAACACATCTGCAGGCTTTGCTTAGAGGATACAGGGTTTCAAAATTTAGACCGTTTAATTCGCGAACCAAACTTATTCAAACCATATAAAATGCGATCTTCGTATGCCGGGTCTTAAATAGAAGGAACTAGTATGCATATCCACCTCTAATCACCACACTTTTATTGTTACCTCCACAATACCCTTGTTATCATCCAACTACTATAATCACTATCATCCCCTCTATTACACCATCACCATGTGGTAGTGGTGGTGACAACATAATGATGATAATAATGAAGATTAAAGATACAATGATACTGATATTGTTAATTAGTAGCACCGACGTGATGATAATCATCATAATAATAATCTCATAATAAGTATTTATAATTGTGTTCTAATCTCATTTAAAAAATAAATAAAAATTATAATCCAAGAGTTATCAAAGTTCTCATTTTCTTGTTATAAGAGTTTTTTTTAATTTCAAATTAAAACATATATTATAAAGCATACCATGATTTAAGTTTTATATTTATTTTATTCTATCATTTATTTACACATATTTTTAATATTGATATATTATGTAGAAATATCATATTGAACTTTTATATACATTTCAAGTTTTGCAAAGATCGAATTTAAGTTTAGACTTTAATGATAAGACATTGTAGTTTTTGATTGGATGATATAATGCAAATCTATTTTATACTTTCAGTGTATATAATTTTCTTTCTCTTTAAACTTAAATAAATAACTCAATTGAAATTTTAAGTGAAAAGATAAAAATAAAGACAATAAACTCATCATTTACTTACCCATACGTGCCTTACTATTTTATTAACGATGGTGAACTTCAATTCATACTGGAATTTAAGGACCAGTAAAATTCAGATCCTACTTGTCTCAATAAATGGATTTTTCAGAATTGGAGGCAACCTCATTCAATTTGATTCTGGTCAAAGTTGTGGTGCCACATATAAAGTTGAAGGGGCCGGGTGAGCCTTAGGGTCAGGAGAAGTTTTTTATTTTTCCTTTTCTTTTAAGCTCATGTCAATTAATTTGTATGAAATTATTTTGATTTTTTTATTATAAAAATTATTTTAACTTAATAAGTAGTTTTATATTGAGTCGCATACATTTACATAAACGAAACGTATAGTCTCTACTAAAAACAATACTTAAATATAATTTTATTTGATTTTAGTCTTTTATATATTTTTAATTATTTTTATTCTTATAAATTTTAATTTCTTAAAAAAATTAATGCTTCTGTTTAATGATAATGCACTACGTTCTTTTTTTTAAGGGAAACACACTACATACTTAATTATTTTATATTAATTATTATAAGTAAAAAATATAGTATTAGTTGATCGAATGTTTATTACGTCAATATATGCAACAATGAGTTTTTCAAATTATGACGGTTAAAATTAATCAAACTTTTTTTAATGATTAAAAGTTTAAAACTAAATTTTTTAATGAATTTATTTGTTACGTCTAAAGATAATTTAAAAATATTTAAGTATTAATTAAATAAAAAATCTTCAATCGCATAACTAATTAAAAATAAAACATTGATATAATATATAAAAAATTTTAAAATATGTATCAGAAAGCAAGAAAGATGCATCATATATGATTATGAAGCCTAAAAAATAATGATAAACGTTAGTCTTCCTTGACGAATATATATAAGAGTAGGATTTATCCACTAAATCAATGAAACATAATTGTGAAAGCCATGACAAAAAGGAATTAAAAAAAAAAAAAAAGGACGAGCAAAAGCTTAAGCAGAGGTGTCGTTATTAAAGTAGAAGACCAGAAAGTAAGCTGAAAAGAAGCATATTCTTGAGCGAGAAAATTGGGCACATGATCCTACCAGGCAAGTGTAGCCAAACATATGATACCTAAATGAATATGTCAACTATTACTTACCAATTTCACACTTTTGCAATTTGGATTAAAAGTGAAAAAAGGGAAAATAAGAAAAAAATTAAAAATGCATAAATAATAGAGTTAGGGAAATGTATTTTTTTATGAATAAAAATAAGGAGTAAAGAAATGAAAAAACAAATCACTTGTTTAGATGAGTGAAAGTAGAAAAAACGAATAATTTCTATGAAAAATATATTTTTATATTACTTAAAAAAGATTGAATTTAACCCAAAAAATTAAATCTTTTATTTTATTAATTTTCTAAACATAAATAATTTAATATATTTTTATTTTTATGCTTTTGGAAACTATTTAAGTTTTAAGACACTAAAAAAATGAAAAAGAGAGATATATTCTCCTCTTAAAGGAAAAGACTAATGCAGTCATTTCCCCCATTTTTTTAAAGAGAAATTTGTACTTTGTACATCTAACTGAATAAATGAAAATGCTTGATGAACACCTTCCTCAAATCCAATATTACATTTAAACAAATTCAAAAGCCTTTTTCCCCCATTTCACACCTATTGGAGGTGTGATGACCAAGGGGTCTGGCATGATCAGCGCTAGACATACGAAGTTTTGGCACGGATAGTGCCAGGCATTTGGGAGGATGACGCTAGTAGCGTCATAGTGGCGCGAGCATCGCCAATAGTGTCCAGAGGGTCATTCCTCTGGGGTTGTGGCGCAGTTAGCGCAAAACCCATGGAAAGATGGCGCAGTTAGCAGGGAAGGCCACGTTGTTAGCACCAGGGTTGAAATATGACCCCTGGATTCGAACTGGTGGTGCTAGTAGCGTCAAGGGCCGTGTGATCAGCGCGGGGAGTTCGAACCTATGGCCTGATTTTAGCATCTGGCGCGACTCACGTGGGAGTTGGTGCCAGTAGTGCCAAAGGTACGTGGGGCTTGGCGCGGTTAGCGCCAGAGGCTGCTCGATCAGCGCGGAACCTCTAACAGGGTCACTATAAAAGCTCTTTTATGCAATTTTTGGCCAAAATCCCAACTTCTTCTTCCTCCCAGCTGCTTTCCACCATTGTTGAAGGTGCTAAGCTTCATAGACCTTCGTTTATTGACCAATACACCTTCCACCCAACATGAAACTTGTAGGGAATCCCCCTATGAGCTAGAATCCTTCATCACTTTTCCCTAAAAACCTTCAAACGAAGAGATCCCTTTCTCTAGAGGACCTCACAAAACTCAAGTTCGGCGGGGAAAGGAGGCGATTCTCGAACACTCAAGCTTGGGGAAATGGTCCACTAGTCTTCCTTGTCGTCTTTGAGGTAAGAAACTCGAGTTTTACCGTTTGATTTGTGATTTGTTCTTGGGATGAATAGTGATCCTTTTGAGCTAGAACTGATATTAGGCTTGGGTACTTTAGAAAAGTATGTTTAGAAGGTTGTTGCGATGAAGGATTAGCTTTGAAATGTTAGTTTCATGAACTTTGGTTCTTGACTCTGAGAAATACATGTGTAGGTAGTTTGTTGGTTAATTGATGATTGTATAACATGCATGAGTCTTGATACTTGCTCTTTATGTGCTTGAGAGGCTTTATGCACGGTGATATTGTGTGGAAGAAACCGTTCAAGCCATGTTGTAAATCCTTGAGTATAGGCCTGTATAGAGCTTTGAGCTCTTTGTTTTGGCTTATACCAAGTCTTGGGGAGACTCTAGTGTCTTGGTTAAGCCGAGATAGACCGCTGAGGGTTTGTGAGTTGTCTATGAATTGGTTAGTTCTGATAACCTTAAGATAGATGACTAAGAGGTTTATGGAAAGGAATGATGTTCCTTTCATTTTAACAGTTGAGGACAGTTGATATGTGCTTATGCCTTGTATGATTGGATTGGTGATTGATTGTGCTTGTATGCCTTGTATAGGGCGTGACATCGAAGGTGTCAACGGCGTAGACCACCGTTCTGGGGTTGAACTGCAGAGCACAGCTTTGCCAGGTAAGTTCTTTGCTCTTGGGGAATGTTTCCCACTGCCTGTGTTCCACCATACTCCGAGGGAGTGATAGTTGCATACATGATGCATGTGCATTGAATTGATTGTTACAGTTTTCTCATGATGATATGTATGCATGCTTCTATGCTTTGTGTGGATGGTTATCTGTTGAATAGATCTTCTGGCCAGTTAGATAGATATGGACCTCCCTAGGAGTAGAGCGCACCTCCTAGTTTGGTTTGGTCACGTAAAGGGTGATGATGATCCCTTAAGACCAAGAGATAGGTGGTCCCGTCGCGGTTGAAGCCTATTCTTGGAGGTGCCATATACATGCATCCATGTGTAAAGGGGTAGCTCCCGACGGGATGACACAGGTGTGAGTTTCGGTCTCACACTGGGGACTATGAGTCCCAGATGCTGATGATGACTATGTATTGTTGTGATGGTTGGGAGGCAAGTGAATGTAATGTCTTTAATGATGTGTGTCATGGAAGTGAACCAGGGGGGAGAAGAAGCCTCAAAGAGCCCTGAGCTTACTGAGATGTGTATCTCACCCCGTGTGGGGATTATGTTTTTGCAAGCGATTCATCTAGAAAAGATGATAGGTTTCAGGGCGAGAGGCCCCAGTAGAGACAGTTCCTGTGCAGCTGCTTGGCAACATTTTGAGAGCATGGTGGTTCATTGGTTTGTTGATGTATTTTGTGCCCCTGGTTCAAGGAAAATGTGTGTGTACACATGTGATGTTTATGTTTATGTTTATGATGTATAAACACTGCTGGTTTTGTATGCCCTCTCGGAGGAGGTGATCTGTGAGATCATAACAATGAATGCCTATTCTTTTGTATCGCCACAGTGGTGGTAGAGATGATATATATATATATATATATATGTATATAACCGTGATTTATTCTCCTGATATATCTATATAGATATTATTGATGTATCTGCCGTTTTTTATGCTTTTTGGTTTGTCTGGATCGATAAGTCTAGTGGTGGTTTTGTGACATTCGTTTATGCTTTGATGTTATGAACCATACATAACGAATTAAGAAATATGATTTTTTTGAAATCGTTTCCGCGGGTTTTAATTAAGGTTAACTACTGTACTAATCTGATTAAGTAATTGTTAATACACCGGATGCATACGGGGTGTTATGGGAGGAGTTTTTTTTTTTTTTTTTCCATTAGTCTCAGCTCCCTATTTGTCTTGTTCTTGTATTTCTAGTCATTTTTGCTAAAAAAATTTATAGTAATTTAAATAATAAATAGGTAATAATTTCTTTTATTTTATTTTTTTATTCATCCAAATTCCAAACACAGGTACAGAATAAAAGAATGTAAAAAGGAGTGTGTGTAGTGTAGTCTAATCCCAAAAGATTTCGTTAGCTACATTACTATCAGCAGTGTAGTTGCAGTGCACCGCTTACTCAGGATGAGTGATCCACGGCCAATTCAAAGAAAAGTTTGAAACTTTTCAGATCAGGACTAGTGAAAGAGTGAAAACAAAGTTACCATTAGACATATAGTACCTCCACTTTCTGACATATTATTGACCCAGTAGAAAGAAATTTGTGGATGGAATATATCAAAAATAAAGACCATGCAATCACCATGCACAGTATAAAGATATTTTTTCTTTGTTTTTTTTTCTGAAATATTAATACATATATTTTAAAGAAATTCTTCTTACAATATATTTATTAAGTTGTTATTATTTCAAATTATTCTTTTTTCATTTTTTATAATGTATTAAAACAAATTTTATTTTATATTTTAAATATTATTAATTTTAAATTTTAGATTATACATATAATTTAGTTCTATACTTGCCATGGATTTTTATTTTTGTTTTTATTTATAAAAACTATTAGATCAATTCATATACATATAAATGCTATCGATTTGGTCCCTACCATTGTTAATCCATTTACATATTCTTGATATTTATATTATAACACATTTTTAATTTGGTCACTTTTTATAGAAACTAAATTAAGAATGTGCTATAAGTATAAAATTAAAAATATGATTACATATGTAGAGACTAAATATAAAATATATATGGTAGTTAATGGTGAATGCATGACGAGAAAGACCAAATCAATAAATTTTGCACATATAGATATCAATTTAATAAGTTGTTTTTATACATAAGGATCAAATTGAGAATTTGAAAGACTAAATTATGGGTGAATTTGTTTAAATTTTAAAAATATCAAAATAAATGTTTTTTATATACATACTTATTTAAGAAGTAGATATGATTCTTAAAATAAATAAATAAATATTTTTTATTTAAATAAAAGCAATTTAGACAAATATATCAAAAAATAGAAAGCTGAAAAATAAATACTTATTTCAATAAATAACTTTAAAGAAATCTATCCTATATTTCTCCCACTCTCAAATATAAACAATAAAAATATATTATTTTTCTTAATAAATATAAAATATATATTTTCTTCTTATAATTGAAACTGCAACTCTGGAAGTATATATCTTACTATAAATTTATAAGAACTTATATATATATATATAATTCAAAAGATAAACACTTACACCCAATAAAAGTTTTACTTAATACCTAGTTTTTTTTATACTGTAATCGTAGTTTTTAAAATAGTTGTTATTTAGATTAAGGATTAAAATTCTAAAACCATATTTTATAATTAAAAATTAAATTAATCTACAATCTACAATAAAATACAATTTTAAGCAATATTATTATTTCGAGTTTTCAACGTATTGCTTTCGCTGATGAAACACTGGACATGCAATGAAAAGAAAGAAAGAGCTTTTCAATTTTTGTTCTTCAGAAATAAATCACCGTCACAGCATAAGGACAAGGAAAAGCTCCCAACTTTTCAGACAAGAGAGATAGCATAGCATAGCAATAACATAGCTACGATATCCTTTTCTGGCTTTTTCACTTTCACTTGGCTCCAAATGCAAACAACTCATCATCTTCTTCACCGTCACTGTCACTCACTCACTTACACCTTTAGGAACCCATGCTAAAATCCCGCACGCAGATTTTCCACGTTCACAGTCATAAAAACAAGTACTCCTACCGCTCCAACTCCAACACGACATGTTTTTTTTTACTGCTTCTGCATAAAAACAAACACAGCAAAACAGATAATTATTATTATGACAGACCCTGAACTTGTACACACACATAGTATCCAGCTTGCAATCCATGCTTGGAAACTGAACTTAATCTTTTTAAGTGACCATTTAAATTTAATGAATAGAAATATTGTGATAGAGAAAAAAGACAATGTTGACTAATTATCAAATGGGTATGAGGTTATTTCAGTTTCATGAGTGATATTAAGGGTAGTTATTCTAACCTAATGAGATTATCAGGTTTAAATCTAAATAATTGTGTTAAATATATTTTTTTATAATAATCATTTAAATATAATTATCTCTAATAAAATATACTATGATATAAGCAAAAGAAAAAGTTGACTAGATTTTAATTTTACCGAAAATTAATTATGAATAAAATGATATATATCATGTAATCAAAATAGAATGCAGCCAGAAGTAGCATTTTCACCGCTTACATTCCTACCAGTCTCTTCTTTTCTTTTCTTCTCTTCCTCCCACCAGTCTCCCTCCCTTTCATCACTTCATTAACACCTACACCAACATTATTGTCACACCGCCATAATCATGTGTGCAACCTTCAACATTCTTCTTCTCTTGTTATCACTTTTACTCACTTTTTCTTCTTCTTCTTCTTCTTCTTCTTTTTCACAGCCTCGCCGTGTTCTCCATCAACCACTTTTTCCGAGAATCTCTGTTCCGCCAGCACAAGCTCCAAGTTATTTACCTCCTGAGCCTCAACCTAAACAACAACACCAACCCAAGATTCCATTTTCTTCTATTTCATCATCTTCACCACCACCGCCGCAGAAACCTTTCTTCCCTTCTTACCATTCTCCGCCATTGCCACCCTCGCCTGCGGTCGTCGCCACCTTTCCGGCCAACATCTCCTCCCTCCTCCTTCCCCGCCCCGTCTCTCGCCATCACCGCTCCGCCGTCGCCCTCGCCGTCTCCCTCTCTCTCTGCTCCCTCGCACTCCTCGCCGCTGTCGCGGCCTTCCTACTCCACCACCGCCGTACACACTCCTCCTCCGATGACAACGACGACGACAAAGCCTCGAGATCGGACAGCCTCCGCCTGTTCCCGCCGAACACCGCCGCCTCCGACGGCGCCGACCGCAAACCCCATGGCAAAGCCAGCCCCACATCGGAGCTTCTCTACCTCGGCACAGTGGCGAACTCGGTCACCACCACCACCACAACAACAACAACAACCATAGACTCAAGCTCCAGTCACCACGAGATTTTCCGGCCACGGTATCAGAAACTCGGGGACTCGCCGGAGCTCAACCCGCTGCCGCCACTGCCACGTCACAAATTCAAACCATGGACTACTGAAGAACAGAACAATGATAAAGATATAATAGAAATAGAAGAAGAAGAAGAAGAACAAGAAGAAGAACAGTTTTTTTCTCCAACAGGTTCTTCTGGTGGGAACATTAACAAACAACAACAGAGTCCTCCTTCTCCTTCTGCACTTGCTTCTGCTTCAAGCTCACGTGTTTTCCACGTGGATAAATTCGGTTCCAGAAGCTTCACTTCCCGAACCCCGTCTTACCCACGTTCAAATTCACTATCTTTTTCTCGTTCCCCTTCTCTGAATTTCAGCCCCGCAAGTGTTAAATCATTGCCACCGAACAACAATCCTGCTTCCCCTTCTTTCTCTTCATCCTCTTCTTCTCCCAGGGAAGAATGGCATGTTGCTTCTCAGGGGAAAAATTCTCCGGCGACCACCACTTTACCTCCTCCTCCTCCTTCGCCGCCTCCTCCTCCACCGCCGCCGCAATTTTGGGAAATTCCGGTTGATAAAAGTGTTACTTTTAGGAATGAGAGCGAGGAGACTCCAAAGCCAAAGTTAAAAGCTTTGCATTGGGATAAAGTTAAGGCCAGCTCGGACAGGGTCATGGTTTGGGATCGCCTGAGACCAAGTTCTTTTCAGTAAGACATGTTTACATCATTTGACTTTGTCAAATAATGTTTTTATTATATTTTATATTATGTTCATATGTTGTTGTTGATGTTACTGGTGTTAGGTTTTGTTTTAAACTTTTAATGATTTGAGGTGCAGGTTGAACGAGGACATGATTGAAACACTTTTCATGGTAAATAATAATAATAATTCCAAGGAGGGTTCTGGTGTTGCGATTAGAGATTATCATAATCCTCGGCGTCAAATGGTTCATTCTGCTTCTCCAATGCCCTTGGAGAATAGGGTGCTTGACCCTAAGAAGTCCCAGAACATTGCCATTTTGCTTAGGGCGCTGAATGTGACCATTGATGAAGTTTGTGATGCTCTCAGGGAAGGTGATGATCCATTTTGCCTTCTATGCACACAGCTTCTACCAATTTATTATAAAAAAAGATGCAGTTTTTTGTAATTTTTTATACTGCACTGCTTATGCTCATGTTGTCATTTTATTATCATTATGCACGTGTGTATGTTGAAATATAAGTGAGATGAAGTCTCACATTGTACAGGAATGAGAAGATTGAACATTATATTAGTGAAGAAAAAATCCATAAATCTTAACCTTAAGTTTTTGGGTTCAAGTGTAGTGTAAGTTCATTTATACAACAGAATGCCTATTGTGTTCTTGTTTATGTATCAATCACAGGATGGCACGTAAGTATGATGATATTGGGTTATACAACTCTTTTATCTTCTTCTTTCTCTCGTTAGTGGCTTTATGTTTTTGGGGGAAATATTTAAGCTTCATTTTGCTGTCTGTAGGCAATTGTGATACGTTGGGGACGGAACTTCTTGAAAGTTTATTGAAGATGGCTCCAACTAAAGATGAAGAATCTAAGCTGAAGGAGTTTCAAGATGAATCGCCCTTCAAGCTTGGCCCGGCTGAGAAATTTCTGAAAGTCGTGCTTGATATTCCTTTTGCGTTTAAGAGAGTGGATGCTATGCTCTATATTGCTAATTTTGACTTAGAGTTAGAATACCTTAAGAAGTCCTTTGAAACTCTGGAGGTATAAATATTCTGATCTCATCTGTTTCTCTCAATTTGATCAACTTGTTATTCTAGCTTTTCCACAATCTCATTTTATATATTCAGTATCCAAGGAGCTGAATTTTCAGCTCAGTTTTAATTCTAGCATCCACAGTATTATCCTTTACTTTTTTACAAAGGTTACCAAAGATAGAAATCTCCAAAATAATCCTTTTGCCAATGTGATTAGGAAACACAAAACACCAATTAGGCACAAAACAGACTTGTATGTGTAGCCTGACTGATTGCAATTTTTACCAATGTACCAGTAATTCTCATTTCATCCTTTTCTACAGGTGGCTTGCAAGGAATTAAGGAGCAGCCGAATGTTTCTGAAGATTCTTGAAGCAGTGCTGAGAACAGGAAATCGAATGAATGTTGGCACCAATCGTGGTGACGCTCATGCCTTCAAACTGGACACGCTTTTGAAGTTAGTTGATATTAAAGGAACCGATGGAAAGACTACACTCTTGCATTTCGTTGTACAGGAAATTGTCAGAACCGAGGGTTCTCATATTGCTGGTTCTAATCATTCTCATGCCTCTGACAATGGCCACCAATATACTCTTCAAGATGAGGTTGACTTCAAGAAGCTTGGTCTGCAAGTTGTTTCAGGCTTGAGTGGTGAGCTCACCAATGTTAAAAAAGCAGCTGCTATGGATTCGGACGTGCTCGGAAGTGATGTTGCTAAACTTTCCAGAGGAATTGAAAAAGTTGTGAAAATTGTAAAATTGAACGAGGAGTCGCCTTTGAAAGAAACCAACCAAAAATTTTCCAACGCAATGAAAGGTTTCTTGGAGAGGGGAGAACAAGAGCTTTCAACAATCCAGGCCCAAGAGAAAAATGCCCTCTCTTCAGTTAAGGAGATAACTGAGTATTTCCATGGAAATTCAGCAAAGGAAGAAGCTCATCCATTTAGAATTTTCATGGTTGTGAGGGATTTCCTTTCAATACTAGATGGTGTTTGCAAGGAAGTTGGTAAAGTAAATGAGAGGACTTTGGTTGGTTCCCGTCAGTCTGTAATGCCTGCAAATCCTTTAATGCAAACCTTTTCCCCTGAGATTATTGGTAAGCAACCATATGATAACTCTGAATCTGATTAACCTCTCAAATCCAATCTGACTCAGTTGTAACAGGTTGAAGTAGTTTGCACATGTTTGGTCATTGATGGGTTTGATTTTCATCATCCAAATGTTATCATGTGAAAGTGACATTTTCACTCAAATCCCATTGAACCAAAAACCCAGCTTTTCCCCTATGATGATGAAACAAAGCTCATGCTATCATAGCTCTTGTTTTCCTTCCTATATAGCTCTGTATATGTTTTACTGCCTAGATTATATAATGAGTACATTTTTTCTCCCTTTTGTGCTAGGTTGGCTGCTTCTCTATATTTGTATTCATAAATGATCAATAAGAAATTTTGGGTTTGTTTTTTCTCTTCTAAACTTTTGTAAATTGAGACTTGTGATTTGTAAATAAGATGAAATTACTAATACACTAGTTGTGACTGGGCACCAGTGCACCATAATAAAAGTTGTTCAGTCATAAAAGTCTCTAGCAAGAACATTAATATCAAATAGATCAGTAAAATCATTAAATCTAACCAGACTCTGATACTGTGAATAGGATTGTGACTTGAGTTTGGACTTTAGTGTATTGTGGCCACAGCGAGTGAAAATGGCATCATCATTAGGTCAAGTACAATGCCATAGGAAGAGTCAATGCAGTCTTAATGTCATCATCTGTCAAATATTAATATTCGTGATGAAAACATTGTCTGTTTCTCATATAGGCATTCGAAGACTTGAGGTGTTTGACACGTTGATTATGATTTTGGGTGTCACAAAACAGATTACGAAAATTGCGACTATTATTATTAATTTCCAGAGGTTTGAGAATTGTGTTACCTCCTCTATTGAAGCACCAAGAGAAGCTATTATCTTTTTTCCTCTAATCGTGAATGGAAAAAAAATTCGCTCTGTTGTTCAATCCACAACTACTAAGAAAGTTCAAGAGGTGCTATATCAGAGATTTGTTTTCTCTGTACACTTGTTCTCCTTGACCACATTTAGATTAACATCTTTTTTAACCAAACTCAAGTTCTCAGCATCCATGCGTTCAAGCACCTTCCGTGCTTCCTCTTCTGTAGCAGGAACTACATGTCGAAGCCTCAAACCATTTTTAATGGCCTCAGGATCAACACCAAATGTGAAGTAGAATCTGTTAGATACCTGTTTTAAGAAAAGAATGGAATGAAGTGAAAATGACTAGATATGTGAACATGTGAATCTCAAATGAAATTGAGGCATTCATTTTTGTATTCCAGTAGATATTTTTTATATCTGTGAAAATTAAAGACAAGTACGATGAGGTTTACAAAAACTCATGTATTTTGTCCAACCAATTAAATGAAACCCCTTGATAGATAATATATATATATATATATATATATATATATATATATATATATATATAATATCTGAAGTTAGCCTACTAATTATTATCCATCCGAATTGTAACGAATAAAATTAGATAGGAATTTGCTGACAACACTCCTTGGAACTCTTTGCTTTTTCTAATTAAAAAAATTTAAAAATTACTTACTCCATTGTTTAGAGACTCCTCATTATGTGAAAGTAAAGGGAGAAGAATATTGTATACAGTTTTACCCTTACATATGTAAATATAATATTTTTGAATTCGAACCTATGACTAATAAGTCATCAAGACATAACTTTATTGTTGTGAGATGGCTTGTGCTCCTTTCGTTTCTCTCATTATTTGAGAAAAAAAAACGCATAGGACAACTTTTCTGATATATCTTTTCATCACTAAAATTTTATGAGATGAAATTTATGTGCATCCAGAAATTTTAAGTAAATTTTTTATATTATATTATATTAGTTATATTATAGTGCTCACCTCACTGGAGCGGTGCTCAGGCTTTGTCACATGTGCAACAACTTCCACGTTCACCAGGGGTTCAGCTAAGTTGTCAAGTTCCGTGTACAGAACACAAGACTTGAGACGAAGGAAATTTCCAACTTCCACCTGCATCATCAAGTTGTTTTCAGTTGAATGTCCTGTTTAAATGTCAATATAATTGTTCTTTTCTGTTGACATATAAACTTTATCAAGGTGTTAAATAATCCAAAGTGATAATAATATGAAAATAATCAAAGTAGATCATTAGAAAAAGAAGATCACATAAATGAGGTCATAATCATTAGAGTTCCATTGTTGAAAGATAATTACTAGAAGGTACAACTGATTTAAACATCAATACCATGCAGGAAATGCAATTCATTATATATTTAGAATAAAGTGTCCTTGGTGGTTACTTACAGGTTTAAAAAAATCAACATGATCAACTTCTAAGAAATGAGGTGCTGCACCAGCAAAGGCATAAGCAGTGGAAAAGGCAAGTTCAAACGCTCTTCTCATCAAGAATCCCCCAAAGATACGACCATGGATGTTTCTTTGCTGTGGTTGACAGATAAAAGAGTTTTGTAGGCAAGTATCCTCCATCAGGATGCTATTTCTGTTGGCCAATGCTGGCATGTCACTGAAGATACGCCCTTCAGCCAATAGTGCTTTGAGCCTAGCAGTGTCTTCACTTTCACCATGTTTCTCTTCTTGATTCTTTCTTTTCCTTAATTTGTTCCTCTCTTCTGCTTCTTCCCAGAGCAATCTTTCTTGCTCGCTTTCGGGTGAGATCTGGTTGATTGCAGCTGCTTTTCCAGTGGTGGAGTCACGAGCCACAAATGTGAAGTTAGCTACAAGTGCAGGTGAGTTTGAGATATTGGGATTCCCTGTCATCAAGTTTCAGTGTCAGCCTGTCAGGTAAGGAATTAATCACTGGTAACAGATGCCGTGCTGAACTGATAGAGGATTAAACCACAATACATAACAAAAATGTGATTTAAGCAATGTTGTCAATGTGGATGGCCAAACACGGAAGAAGACCAAAATTCTGTCATATAAACACACTATTCCGCCATACTGGCCATAGCGCTGTTATTTAACAACACTGGATTTGAGCTTATAAAATTAGAACATAATGAACGGGATTTTAGTCAAAATTTCTATATGTTGTCTGACTTTTTCATTTTTTTTTACAGCAGCATGTAAGTTTGTAAGAACAGTAAATTACAAAACTATGTCCACATAAGGCAGGATACTAGGATGATGGATTTAACAGACACAGATATGTAATAAACCTTTACCACCATATAGGATTTGCACCACCAAAGTGGAAGAAAAATTATAACCAAATTCATATGTTTCAAATTAATTATTTAATTATACTAATGATTAAGTCCATGATTTCTGACATGCAATGTCAATGCATGTTTAGGGATTAAATGAAGTTGTTGAGGTTCTTAGACTTGCATTCTTGCAAGACCACACTTTGATAACATGCTGAATTAAATGAAAGTAAAAATGAATACACAGCCAAAAGAAAACTGAGCAAAATTCATGACACACAATACAAGTATTAATAGAAACTATAAAACTAATAGTTGTTAGTAGCTAACATTTGTTAGTTATAACTGAATAATGGCTGTAACTAATTTGTTGTGAGTGTTTGTCATTTAGCACCTAGATGGGTTAGCCAGCTGCATGCACATAGGTCTCACTATCTTTGCTCTATAAATAGATGTTTTATTCTGTTGGTCAGATCATTTAATAGTAATTCAATCATAGCCAAAGTTCACATTAACTGATAGACGCCACTATTTCCATCTCTATGATGTGTTCCCTAATCAAGTTTCTCTGATTCCTATTATGTATATACTATATAGTAACATGCCATCTGTCTGGTTCTAAGCACTTACTGTCTGTTATAATCAAAAGATAAACCATAATCTCACATAAAACAACGGCCAAAGAAAGCAGAATCAACTTGTATTCATCCTGCAGCACCTTGTGCAGACTGAGTCAATTCCAGTTGAATCTCCATGGATGACCGGCCAACCCAGGTAACAGCACCAACTATGGTTAAGTCAGCATCAATATGGATTGCCTTCTTAAGAACCATCTTGTCAACGGAAGCAGTGACCAATAGAAGTGGCCTTGCTGTGCCATCTTCATTAGAACAGTGCTGCTCAAAAGAGGAAATAAACTTCAATATCCAAAACTCATAAATACAAAAAATCTTCACAAGTACTGTAAGCAACACATTTTCTTAATGAAAACATCAAACTGTGGATATTTCAATACATTTTGTATTTAATATGCACGTGCACGTAATATTTGATTGTTGATTTCTTCATCCACGACCAGCATAACCCTCACAGTAAAGATTTCCTTTTGGTTTCCCCACATGTATTTTTCTTCCGGAATTGTTTGGATAAATTTATTCAAGAACACTTGTAGGAAATAAAAATAAGAAGAAAATGAGAAAAAAAAAATTATAAGCTAAAATTAACTGATGCATAATTTAAAACCAGTTTTTTATCTTAAAAAGAAGAAGTTAAAATCGGTTTTTTAGAAGCTGAACTTCTACAAATTAGCTTATAGTTTTATGCATAAGTTAATTTCAATTTATGAAGATTTTTTTATTTTTCATTTTTCCTTGTTATTGCTTACAGCGAAATTTACCTAAACAACCCTTATTGCTTAAATGTTTTATGGTGATGGACGGATGGTACATCCTTAAAGACAATTTTGTTTTAGACACATTCAGACACTAATTGTGGACACTTTCCCTTACAAATATTCAAATCTTAATTCACAACACTGTGGAGGATTAACTCTTCAGTTAGACTCAACCCCATTTATTAGAAATAAACATCTTGGCAATTAGCAATAGCAGAACATTAAAAAAAAAAAAAAAAGAACTTTGAATAGGTTTCAATAAAAATAATCAACACCCAAAATTTATAAAGCCGTAACTTACAAAACCCACAATTTAATTTAGAAAAATAATAAAAAAAGAAATGGACCTTGAACGCAACGGTACCAGCTAAAGCATCAAAATCCTCGACAAGCTTGCCCATCCTGATGTGATTCCATGGATTCCTATACTGCTCACGAATCATGTGATCTTCTGAGAAGTTGTAGAAGATGCAAGTCCTGCTCCGTGAGGGTGTTTTGGGAACAGAGGGCCCATTGGAGAGAACGGGGTTTTCGAAAACGGAAGATCTGGCTTCCCAGAGAGCGTATATGGCAGGGGAATGGAACATCCCTGGCCATAGACTAATGGGTTTACGGTTAGAAGACCCTGCATCGATGGAAACAAAGGTTGTCGTTTTTTTTTTTGTTGTTGTTGTTGTTGTTGTCGGGTATGTTGTGGAAGAATCAGTTGAGAAGTGATTCGATGGGATTGTTGGATAGGGGGAATTGGTGGTGGGTGTGATTCTGAATCTGAAAAGATGGTGGAACAGTGAAAGGCATGGTTTTGGGTTTCTGAATGGGTGCATTTGCGTTGCTTGCATGGAATGGAATCGAGGTGGAAACTGAATCTATGAATGGTGGGGATTCCCCCAAAGTTGGAGCTTATGAAATGTTCAATTGCTACAATTAACTTTGCATGATTTTACGGAAAGGACTGAACTAGAAATTCAGATGCTAGTAGCCCTCTTTCTGGATGGATTCTAGTGTATGTTTTAATGAGAAAAAGAAGTTAATTCTACTTTTAATTCTCTTTTATTATTCCTAACAAGTTAATCTATGTGAGACATATATTAATAAAGCAATAGGGTGGTTGTGACATATCATTCATATGTATAAAAATTATTATTTTTAATTTAATTTATAAATTTAATAATTTATTATCATTTTAATTTTTAAATTTAATTACTGACATCCTATCCTTAAACTTAATTTAAATTATTCACACGTGGTTGTTATTATTTCCCCTTACTTTCATTCCCTTGTCCCTTACATTTTTTACCTTCTTCTTCACACTTTGTAATTATTTTAAAAGCAGAAAACAAAATATATCAAAGAAAAGAAAACAAGAAATCATGGAGGAACCAAAGCCAAAACCCATGAAGACATAAGCAAGATGACTAATAACTATGAAACCTAAGCTATTTCTATAAACTACCTCCAAGCAAGAGAAGAGCATAATCATCAAAAAGCCAGAGCATCTGCCTATCACAAGCACAAAAAAAAAAAAAAAAAAAAACTATCTCTGAAAAGAAGCTATAAAAGCTAAACCCCCCATCTGATATTGGAAAAACTTCAGAGGAATGACTGTAGACCAATAAAACATGACTTAACTTCTAAAAAGGATTAAGCCTTCTTATTTTTGGCTAACATCTTTTTTCTGGATTTTTGAATTGTTGGCAGTGGCTGCAGAGAGGTTCTTGTTTGCTGCCATATCAGTTTCCTTATCTTGTTCATCACCCCTTTGATTTTGATAGGATTTGAAGGTCTTTTTGAACATCATCTGGGAAGGATGAAACAAAGCCAACCTGATGTTGCTTCCCTAGCTTTGGCCTTAGCCTTCTCTTTTTGCACTTTAGTTAGGACAACAGTGAAAGAAGTGTCAAGTCCTTCAGGGGGAGCAAACCTCCATCTCCTCATCCACTTCATCCCCAAGTACTCCTGAGAAAGGTCGAAGATCCTAACTCAGAACTGTGCGTGAATATGACTCACCTTGTAATTCATATTGACTTTTATATCCATCATTTTCATGGAAAGTTTATCATTTATTCAACTAAAACATTAATTTTGAAATAAAAATAACACAAAAACATCTTAAAAAACAATTTAATTTTTTTTAATAAACATTGTTTAACTTTTTAAGAAATGATATTTTATTTAATTAAATTTTTTTAAATAGCTTCTTCAATACTCTAAGTAGCCATTACATTTCATATAACTTTTTGAATATATGGTTATATAACTAATTATTCAATAATCTTGAATGCATGATAAAATTCAGTTTATTTGGATTGAATCTATTTTTATCTAATCTGATTAAAAAAATGAATGCATGATTAATATTTTGTTTAAACATGTTCGATTTGACAATTTGGGGATTGCTTGTTGGACCCAATAATTTTTTGTCGATTAAGCCCATCTGGCCCAAAGGGCAGTGAGACTAAGAGGTCGTACCATAAGTCTAATGGTTGTGGTGTCGTTGTTATACAACAAATTTTAGGGTATTTTTTCTTACACATGATTTTTTTCCAACATCTCCTTTTATTATGAAAAAAATAATAATTCAGAATGTATTTTTACATCCTAAATCACCCTTTTCAGTTTTCATAAAGAAAAAAGTGTTGGCAAATTTTTTTTGGGATGTTAGCCCAAATTTGAGTCCCTGGTGAAGGCTAGTGGGACGCAACTTCATGAAGTGAGGTTTGACTTCTCTTTTCTTAAAAAAATTCCTCATTCCCCTTCCCCAACATCCATCTGGTTCCCTTGTGAGTTGTGAAGTTGTGACAAATGAGGTAAATGAAACACGAGATTGAATAAAATTAATGATATATATAATTAAAGCTATTTATAAAGGTATCTCAAAATAAAACATATATATAAGACTAATTAATAATCTGTTGAAGCTAAATTAATAATTTTTTTTTACTATTTTTGAGTTAATGAGTTGGATGCATGAAAATGATATAAAAGAAAAATAAAAAATAATAGGTATAACAATTGATGTAATGAGAAAGAAAAACATGCTGGTGATATTAAGAAGAAGAAAATAGAATTTTAAGGAAAGGTATGAGAGAAAAAGTGTATGATGTTACCAAAAAAAGTTTATGATAATAATATCCATTGTAAACTAATCACCGTTGGGTAAGGGAATAAGACCACACAACTTTATGAAAGCATATGATATGGTTTACCATGGAAGAAATGTTCCATTATTGGTGGTAGATGGGCAATTATTATAATTCATTATTACATACAAATTGAAAGTCAAAAGCTGAAGAATACAGAAGAGAATCATTACCTCGTAAGCTGAACTCTTTGTTTTCCTCGCTAGTCCCTATCTAGTTATCCATTTAGAATATGCTTGGGAATTCCTAATTACAAAATTACATTTTTAAGGTAAAAATAATTTTATCAACGGATTATAACTTTTATTGTTGTTTTCATTTTATTTTTATCCATCCTATTTACATTGAGATGTGTACTATAATGTTTCTAACTGTAAATCAAAATATGCATGTAGTAACTTAATATTATTATCTTCGTACCTCTCCATAATGCTACTAGCACAGGTCCACAGCCAATAATGCCACCTCCAATCCATGATTGTTGGACTTGATAACAATTATTGCTCCACAATAGCTCTTGCTGCACTCACAGTCACATACTACCTCACCAAATATAGTTAATTTGAACAAGCAATAATTAAACTAACCATTGACGATAACGTACTAGCTAGTATAATTATGAATTTATGATAATATTAGTATAATATTTGTTAGCTGCGAGATATATTGACTCCATGTGCAAATGGAACCACAAAGAGGCATTATATAGTATATGCTTATATGTTCTGTCATGGAATGTGGCTTATCATCATGCATGCAGCGTAAGCATACATTATGGTAAGGGTTTTGCCATGGGGACCATGACATGCAAAAGAACTGTTCTTATACATGCAGAATCAGGAGGGGTGAAGGGGATTTAGATTAAAGGCAATTCCAAACACACGGCTTTTTTTTTTTTTTTTTCCTGCCAAGTGTTGCAAGTGAGTTAATTTGCAATAGTATTGCTTTCTATATTTCAAGGGGAAATTAAACGAAAGAATAAGATATAGTGCTAAAGTTAAGAGATGGATGTCTTTGTCTTAAATAGTTAAATTATTCGTACTTTACAAGAGTCCAATTAATTATTATTTTCTATTCTTAATCAAAATAGAAAAACTGTTTTTGTCCTCTTAAGAATTGTTCATCAAGTGTCCGTGTATCGAAAGAGTTGGTGATGAATCTAGGATTCTGAGTCAGTCAGTGGAAAAAAGTAAACATAACAAAAATCATGCTTAACACTGCCAAAGGACTCCTACACCATAGTAAATATAAGACCTAAGTAGAGTAGGATCAAGATCTTCATACACTTGAGTCGCTGGGACCTTGCTTGGTTTAGTAGCTAGGTTAAATCCCCTAAAAGGTCTATAAGAATAGTAAACAACTAAATCTAACTCATATTTTGACGCAGATTAAAAGTTTTAGAGTCAGTGAAGCTTATTCCAAAAAAAGGCAAGAGGAGTTTATTAGTTATTTTAAGAATTAAGATAGAAAAATCATCAATTTTTATACTTAATTAAAAAAAAAGTTAGTTAATTATAATTTCATGGTGATCGAATTACATTGGTTAGAAAAATGACAAGATCAACCAAGACATGGAAACATGATATGCATACTCTAAACTTTGATATTAAGTCTGACTACATTCTTCTCAATAAGAAGTACTCAGAGACCAATTTCTTTTTGGGGTGGGGAAGTTATATCCAATAAATGGTAACATTGTATCAATGGCTAAAGGAAAAATGGGATAACGGCATCAAAATTTCTCTATAGTTAAGAACATTAGAGAAATCTCATACAAGGCTCGTTACCAATCTGTTTGGTTGCTAAGAAATAGAAGGGAGGAGAGCATTAAAAATATGAAGGATGGAAATAATGCGTTGTTTGGAGGAAAAACATAAAGTGGAGACATTTTTAAAAATAATGGGTCTCACATGCTTTTTCATTTCTTCACACATTAGGGAAGAAGGAGGGTGAAGTTTTTTTTTTTTTTTTACCAACAACTGAATGACGTAGGTGTGGAAATTTGCCCTTATTTCTCATTTTCCCCTTTTCGATAATAATGGAGTATATAGTTTCATGAATTGGTGATACAAGTATCTATTTTGTGCGAAGATGATGGTGTGTTGCTCGTAGTTGTTCAACTTACATGCTAGTGTGCTACATGCTGGATGGATTGCTCATCACCTCTCGGTCCTCGTCAACGAATTTAGCATGAAATTAATTTACTAATCATAAGCCATTAAATGGCAACATGGTTGGGTCAATGTTATTGCTCCTAACTTCACTTAATCAACTATTCGTACGTCATCAATATGTGAATATATATAATCGATTAGTGGTATGCATTTAATCAATTTATATATTCATTTTAATCATTCTTGTGGCACACAGTACTTGTCTCATGTGCTAAGTGGTCAAAAATACTTTTAAATGTTCACTATTTTTTCCTTCATTTCATTCAAACTAAACAATCTCATTATTTTTTCTATCTCCCTTCTATTTCTTTTAAATCAAACAACCAAAATGTCACTCTATTTTTTTAATCTATTTTTGTCCTATTTGCATCTAGTATATTTCCTTCCTTAATACCAAATGGAGCGTATTGATAAAAGAGTAAAATTGAGAAGAAATTTCCCGAAACCGTCAAAAGCTTTATTTTTATGATGAATTATGAGACAAACTGAGGTGAATCTCTAATGGGCTTCAGATTGACAAAATATGTTAATAAAATGTCGGTAACATTTTAGTTCATCTCATGTAATATTAATAATTTGTCAACAATTTAGCACGATATTTTCAAAATGATAAAAAATGAGCTTCGTGTGAGACATTTATGACATTTTAGTGATCTTATTAATATTGCATAGACTTGTATAAGAATTAATGTGATAAATTTTGAGGAATTAGCTATCACATTTTAATAATCCTCTTATGCATAGAATCTATACATATGTGATGAGTTGTAAAGAATTACAAGTTAATTATTATTGTCATTTGTTATTCATTTTTCGAACAAGTCACATATTTTTATCATAAATAAAACTCAATGTAATATAAAATAGTTCTATCAATTAGACATAGCTGAGCCTCCCCAAGAAAGAGTTGTATCTCAACCATTACACTATTACTATAAAACTTTTTTTTTTTTTTTTACTTCAACCATGCATCAATCTATTGATGAGATGATTAAGAAATCTTCTTACTTCTCAAATACTAAGACAGTTTTGCGTATTAAAATTTTGATGTTATTTTTTTTAATCATATTTTCATTCAGGGTCCATATTAAGCTGATAAAGAAGGAAATCTAGACAGTTAATTCTTAACATTTCTTGCTACCAGCTTGACGAATGCGTTCAATGAGGGTGAAATTGATACAGAACCAGTTACAATATTTTGTTTTTTGGTCTTACAATATAACTACACATGAAAATCCAAAATTGATTTAAGCTGCAAATTGTTTTGGTATTGAATATTATTTCGGGTCTTTCAACTGCTCGGTTAGTTATACTACAGCCCAATAAAAATGTTAAACAGGGGATTTTGGTGGGATGTCCAAATCAATATGTGCTGTAACCAGGGTTAAATAAATTGATGTGGAAAAATGTTGCAAATCCCAACCGACATAACAAGATACTTATTAAATAGAAGTTGTTTTCAAATACTTAATTAAATTTCATTACTTGATAGATATATTACTTTATAGGTAGCGGAAAATAACATATACAAAGTCAAAACGCTCCAAAATTAATTTATATAAACATCTCCAAATTAATGATCAACCTCGATCTCCCTTCAAAAAAGGACCCTTTGCCATCTCAAAAAAACAAAAAAACAAAAGGGGTCCTTTACTTTTCGGATGCGTCAAGAGTACAAACATGAAACAATAAACTATTCAAACTTAGGTTACACTTATAAGATGGGTTGAATGATTAAAGGAGGAGAAAAGATGAGAAAAATTGTATCCTTAATTTTTTTTATTAACAAAATTGACATTTACAGATAAAAAGAAATTGCAATTCAACAAAATACAATTAATGTTAACCTATTTAATAATTTGGAAAATATGATATTATTGCACATAACAAATGTTACATAATGAAGTTCGAAATCGAGAATTAGTCACATTTTTTATGACAATAATACTTTGCTTCTACGAGATTCATTAATTATATGATTTCGTTGTGTAAGCTTCATTAATCATTAGCATCCTAACTTAAAGAGAAACTTGAAAATCCACCACTATATTAGCAAAATCACGACTAACAAAATCATGATTGTAACTCGTATATCGGTGTATGAAATTATGAGTATCAAGTTGAATCTAAGTAGGAAGTGAATTAACATCACCATGCATTTAGGCAAATTTACAAAAGAACGACATATTGGAATGTCCGTATAATCAGATTGAAACATTATATTATGAACAGAAGATAATGTCATCCAACACAAGATTAGGTACTTGTCGGAGGCACTTCTTCATGTCCTAGTTATTTAATCTCCCTCCCTCCCTTTTTAATTAAAATATTATAGGAATCTCCATGGAAATGTTAAGTATGATTATATGGGTTGCTTCGTCCTCACCTCCTCTGCCTACTTCTTCTTCCTTTTTTAAAAAAATTTGTTAAAAAAAGTACAATAACTACAAAACATTGTAGCTAGGAAGCAAGTAACAACTGCATGTACCCTGATGCATTGTATTTGAGAAGAAAAATATTACTTTTAGCTAGATAGTACTTTTAATTCTCATATAATTCACGTGCCTTAATTCAAAATACTTTATTTTTTTGTTCCCTTTCCCACATGTATTTTTCTTTGAAGATAATTATGCATGTTTGGTATATTGTCAAACACTAAATATATGAATATATGTTTCAATAAGAATTCAAATTTTATCATGTTCTGGGTGACACTTTCTCTTCTCTTCAACTCAACTCTAATTGGTGACCTTAATTTAGTACTATATATATATATATATATATATATATATATATGATGATTTTGACGTCATTTTACATCATTAAAAAATTAAATTGATGTCACCTGTATTTGTGCATGTGAATGTTGATCTAATTTTTTGAAAAATAAAATGAATGTTTACTCTTTAGTGTAATTATTTATATAGTCGAATTTTTATCAAATAATTATTAATGATATTATCTCAAAAATATTTTTAATTAATTGATATTATATTTTTATTTCATTATTTTTATATCAAATTTTAATGAATGAAACTTTAGAAAAATATTTATTTTTTAAATGCAAATAATAGAATTAAATGATATTAATTAAAAATTTTAATTAGCCTAAAATTTGGTTAATTTTTTTTTATATTTAGGTGCTGATGGAGTATACGTGAATGTCATGTTAAATTGTGATACCGCCATTTTTCATTATCATAATTGTAATAATAAATTTTTAACTAATAATTACAAATTTATAGTTTTTCCACAAAATAGACTCTTTCAATGTATAGTTTTTTTTAAAAAAAAAAAGACTTTCATGCATAAATATTTGACTTAATTACACTTTTGAAATCTTCTAGATATTATAATTGTTTAATTTTGGTTCTTTGTATTTTAATTGTACAAATTAGTTCTTTGAAAGTATTGTAATTATGCGATATTAATTTCTCGATCAATCTTCAATTAAATATTTAACAGATTTTGCTTATGAGGATGACGTGACAACTTATATTGTCATGACTGAATTATATTTTTAATTTTTATGATTTTAAAATTGAAAGAAGTAAAAGTATTATTAAGTCATGTCAAACAATATGTGTTTTGTCATATTATGGACACGTCATCTAATTTACATCAAAGTTGGGCAGTTGCAATACTTATAAGCACTAATTAGTACAATTAAAATCTAAAATACTTAAATCATATATCAATTACATTATCTTATAAGAAAAAGTGCAATTAAACCAAAATATTTATAAGTGAGGGACGAAGCTGCGACGAAGCTACACGACTCAACCATCCAACCAACCAATCACAATGTTACCTTATCCCGCTCCCGCCACCCAAAAAAAAAAATATAATTATTTTCAATCAGCATTCCAATAACTTTATTTATTATTATTTATTATTATTAGTATTATTATTATAAATCACAGTTCAAGAAGGATAATTTAAGTCTTGCACGCCTCTAAATCCAAACCAACAAGAAAAGCAAAGAAAAAAAATATTAAACCCAATGAGTTGGTTTCCACTACTGTGAATAATTCATTAGTAACAGTACTATCAGCACAAGAGCATTGGCTATTGCTATTACACATTGACTAAATAGTGAACATAATAATATAAGTATAAATATAAATATAAATAATATATATAGACATAGTCAACATTGTACACCTTAGCACATATATATATCAATCAGCTAAAGATCATTGCTCAGTGGTGATCTTCTTTGTTTGTGAATTCTATTCTATTCTATCAGCACTTTCAAGTTTCAAGACAGCAAGCATATCATACAAACCTTGTCCCTTGTCATCTTACTTTCACTGAAATCCAAGTCAGATTCAATTCTCAGTGTCTCACTTCCCAAAATTCTTCACCCTTTTGGCCTTTTTTCCCGTTCAGAAAATATGATTCAGTTCAATACAACCAAGATGAAAAAGTGGATGTTTTCACACTGATCTTCTCCTTAAACCCCGCCAAGATAGTTTTTTCTTTTCCCTTGCCTAATGGAAGTTATGTCAAACACCATCATCAAGCAAAGCAACAACGTATCAATTTCACAAGGCACCATCCATTTTCAAAAGCTTTCTTTCTGGTTCGCCCCTCGAACTCGTCCACCGGGTTAATTTTTCTTCTCATCTTTCTCTTGTTGCTCCACTCCACTAAAAAGGTTTTGAATAGCAATTTCAACTACAAAAGTCAAGGATTTTAGAGTCATCGCAATTCGTGATTGTAACTGTGGTTGCATCGGCTGTATTTGTTCGCAATTTTTTTACAATATCAAAGTATCAAAATAAAACTGCAACCGCGACTGCAATTTAAAACCTTTACGACTATGGTTTACTCCTTCTATGACAAAACCTCTTCTTCTTCAGGCTCCGATATTTCGGGGTTGTTCAATCCTACTTTGCATAACTTTGGAGCTTCCAATGGCGTTTCGCGGGGTGGCTTGTCATCATCATCACCACATTCTTTGGTATTTGAGAGTGATAAGGGAGAGCTGGTGAAGTGCCCTGCAGCTGCAAAGGTAGGGAAGAGTGAGATTTGTGAGGCCAAAGCTTTGGCTGCTTTGAAGAACCATAGTGAAGCAGAGAGGAGGAGGAGGGAGAGAATAAACGGTCATCTTGAAACACTACGTGGCCTTGTGCCATCCACTGAAAAGGTATGTTTTTTATTCCTTCCTTTTCCTTCTACTGGAAACTTGATCTTTTATTGTGCATGGCTTCTTATAGCATTGAATTACTTTGGCTTTTTAGTTTCGTGACTTCACTTTGATTGTATAATTGGTTACTGACGGATACAGAATATTTAAGTTGTGAGGGTAGTATTCATATATATAAATTTCTCTTTGGTTACTTAAAATTTATTAAAAACTATAAAATCATGATATAGAATCATTAAATAGGATATGTGAGTATAAAACTTTGTAATTTTCAATAAGTTTCAACCAATATAAAAGAGACTAAGTTAGAAAATGTGTTCATAACATTTCTTGTATAGATTCGTGAGGGTAATATTTATATTATGCATTTTATTTATTTTTTTACAGCATTTATAATTTTGAGGGCAATTTATTATTATTATTATTATGAAAAATTAAGTAGTTTGTGGGAATAGCTGCCTCCAACTCTGTGAACCTCGACTTTTTATATAAATAACCCTATTTGAAAGATTATGATCAAAATGGATTTGCTGATATAACATTTCCAAATTTTGTTATCTAGCCAGTTCTTGCATAAGAACCGTGACAATGTTTCTATAAAAATGCATATTATGTTGGTGATATGAAAAGAAAATAATAGATTTGCTGGTAGGTTGAAACTAGGTGAGAAAGGATCATAGTCTTCGTTGTTCGTTTAAGAACTGGTTTAAGTTTGAAGAAGGATGAAAACACAATCTATCCTATCTGGGAGAGTTGAGAATAAAAGATTTTGAGCAAGGAAACATATACTAAGTTATCAATCTGCTGCTTGACATAAAAAATTCTGACTTTTTGACATATTAGTCCAGTTTTATTCACAATGTTCAGTTACTTCTGGTAATTTTATTTTCGGTTATGTCATAATGCTTGTGGCTGTGAATGTACATTTCCCTTTCATGCTGTATATTAGTTTTGAAAATAGTATGGAGCTCAGAGTCTGCTGTATATAAACACCACAAGTTTGGAGGTTTGAAGCACATCATTGTAATTATTGTAGTTAAATTAAGGGCTTTTGATTGCATCATTCTTGTCCTTGTGTGGTCAACTAGGTATATGGAAGTTACTACTCGGCTAGAGTCAACTATCAAGGAGCATCACTTGAATATGTAATGTTGAATTATTTATTACGTATGACATACACATCCTCACTTATTATAGTTCATGATATAATATATATTGTTTTATGATCTCATATTCTATATTCCCAAAGTGGAAACCATTTATTATTCAATAAGTTATATACACTAAAACCAGATGGTTCCTCTTTGTGCCACCACGTCATTAGGGGAATATTACAGGCCATGGATTATTCTAGTTGTGTTTTGTTCATTTAATTGTGCCGGGTGTCCAAATATAGCTTCTGCTATTAATATTATTTTATTTGTTAAAAGGTTACTGGTTTTGGTTGGATTGAGTTCTAGGAAATACTTTTACAAAAAAGCAAAGGAAGAAGACAATGAGTTTTTTTGGGGGGGTTTCCTTGAACAAGTCATGAACCAAATTATAAAACATTTTTTTTTGTCGGCAAATTATAAAACATTAAGCACTATAGAATGTCAATTTTGACTAGGTATTTTAATTTGATGGTCCTTAGCTTAGGAGAGGAAAAAAAAAGGAGCAGAAATGTCATCACTAAAATCAGATTGATAAGGTATTCTTATCAAGTGTTGTTGTAGACATGCCAGCTGTTGTTCTGGGTGTCATATGACAGAGTCAGTTTCTTTAAGTATTTATGTGATTTTTTGTGGTTTGCATGTTTTGTCTTGTTTTGTTGTACAGCCATATTTCTGTTTGTTGGCTAACTGATAAATGGTGATGTGGTGTGGGACATGGAAGGAAAACCCTCATAAATTTTAAGCATTGGATAATCAAAACTGGTTAGTGGTTAGAGTTAGGCACTTAGTTTAATCAACTACCTTAATTAACTAATTACTGGGTTTGGCCTCTCTTGCCATGGAGTTATCAAAATGATTTAAGTCTTCATTATCAAAGGACCAATCAACTTGAGTTATCACTTATCACGTATCAACCTAATAAGCTTATGCTGAAGTCATGTTGATAGCTAGATGAGGCGATAAAGAAACAATAATTGTAGTAATTAATTCATAAGGTCACTTTCCTTGTAATAAAAATAAATAGTAGTTTTTTTTTAGTAAGTACCTTGACTAAAAAAATTATGCTACTTTCTTCTTTAATAAAACGAGGACGAGCCCTGGCATAGCAGTAAAGTTGTACTTTGGTGACTTATTGGTCATTAGTTAGAATCCGGAAACAGTTTATTTGCATATGCAAGGGTACGGCTACGTACAATATTCTTTCCCCTTACCTTCGCATAACTAGGAACCTCTAGACAATGGAGTGCATAGTTTTTTTTTTCTTCTTTAATAAAACATTTGTTAGAATGTGATGACTTTGATTTTGATTTCACGGGTCAATTGTCACTCTTTAGATGGATAAAGCCACTTTACTGGCTGAAGTAATTAGCCAAGTGAAGGAGTTGAAGAAAAACGCATTGGAAGCAAGCAAGGGTTTTCTGATTCCAATGGATGCTGATGAAGTGAAAGTTGAACCATATAATGATCATGAAGGAGGAGATGGATCCATGTCTTACAGTGCAACTATCTGCTGTGACTTCAGACCTGAAATACTATCTGACCTAAGACAGACCCTTGATTCCCTTCCACTGCATCTAGTCAAGGCAGAAATTTCAACTTTGGCAGGTAGAATGAAGAATGTGTTTGTCTTCACTTGTTGCAAAGGGAACATTAATAATATTGATATTGAAAAATGCCAAGCTCTTGCAAGTACTGTTCACCAGGCACTATGTTCTGTGCTGGATAAGGCTTCTGCCTCACTGGATTTCTCACCAAGCACATCACATGCAAGCAAGAGGAGAAGACTATGCTTTATTGAAACATCCAATTCCACATGCAACCATGGGTCTTGTTTGTGCTGATGTCAACAATTTGATGTGTTATGTTATTTGTTTCTGCTGCAAGTGTTACAGAGTGTGGTATTAGCATTTCTTATTTTTTGAGGAATGCTAACAACACAACTGATAGTATATTGTTTAATATGTTTTCTATTATTGGGTGAATCTCACTAAACAATAAATGAGATTCATTAAATAGCATATGTGACATCATATAATGAGAGTCACGTTTATCCAATAATAGAAGTTGTGTTAATTTTTTTTTAGAATGTACTATTTGTCTTACTATGCAGGCAAATTATAGCTGTTTTGGATTTACCCTTGCACCCCTTCTAAAAGTATGTTTAGAAGTATACTTTTTCAAAGGTACAAACAGCAACCAAAAGTATGTTCACAATGATTATCCAAACCAGTACTACTAGTGTGATGTTTCTGAATTTGAAAACTGGCTTGTGTGGAAGCTGTTATGGTGTATGTGTATCTATCCAGAGCAATTGTAGATTTGTGTTATATATGTAAATAAACCATACTTTTGTTTTAATAATAATGGAACCTACCAATTAATTTAACCGGCCAAGATTTCAGATTATACTTAATTATAGGAAATAAAATTTTGTTCATATGATCCATTCAAATGGCGAGACGAATGAGCAATTGATTCAATTCAATTATATCATGAACTGCTGCTATTTCCATCTAAATTGATGTCATCGGCCCATGAGGTTTCAATCATAAAATGGTGTGTGACTATTGTTTCTTCAATTTTTTTTTTACACATAATAAAAACCGAATTCAATTTCTCCTGCATAATTTGTTTTGTGTTCTAACACTCATCCACATTTTTCATATTTATTATCATTTTCAGTGTAGAGGCCTAAATAAGTTAAGAGCGTCTTTATCCCTGCAACGGTTTTGGATTGAATAATTTTTGTTTTTCCCTTATAAATTGTATATAGAATTTGGAGTCCTTTTTATAGGCCATTAGTTTGATTATAGAAACAACTATTTCACTCTCCCTATCACTACTTTACCTCCTAAAGGTACAGCTTATTTAACAACAATGCTAATAACACAATTTTGAACATATCCTCTATTATAAATTTTGGTGAATCTGGTTTTTTATTTTATAATTTTCTTTCTTGATTTTATATCTTCAATAAATTTTAACTAATAATAAAATGAGTTAAAAAAATATGTTAGAGAATGTATTGTTAACACTTATCTTAATCTCTTCTTTAAGGATAAAACTCATGCAATAAAATGCTTTAATTTGACATATGTAGGTCTAAAAATACAACTAGAGTAATATTTTAATGAAATAAAATGCCTTTTTATTGAAAATTTAAATATTTTTTGGTATAAATAACTTAATTGACAGTTGATTCGTGGTCAGTGCGGTATTCAAAATTTAATTAAATATAATCTCATATTTATTGTTTCATTTTATTAATTGTCTGAGTAAAAATATCTTAAAAGGTAATAAATAACCCTCTTAATTACTTTGAATTACTTACTTAAAAATACTCATTAAATAGTGTGTTACGATTAATAATCATTAAATACATATGTAGCACCAGATTAAAATGCAACATCAAATATTTGTTCCTCTGCATACACTCTGTGCTTCCCTGGGTCTTGTAATTGTCTCATTGCTTAACTTTCTATCCCTCAATTGTCTCTCTCTCTTTCATAAGTCACAAACACAGACAAATACTACAACAAGAAAAAACATTTCTCCTTGTGTGTCCCCCCTCAAAACCAACCATGTTTGCTTCTTAATTCTTATTCACCCCAAAGAGTTCCTACTCCTCTCATCAAACAACAAGGTTGAATATCTAGAAAGAGTGGTGTGATGTTGTTGCAAAAATGTGTGAAGAAGCTTCACTTTGGAAGCTGGGAAGAGAAAGAGGTGGCAACAAAGGTGATTGAAGAAGGGTTGGCTAAACAAGATGTTAAGGTGAGAGAGATGGCAAGTGAGCTTGGGGTGGTGAGAGTGTTGGTTTCTATGGTAGTTTCTGAGGTGGCAAGTCGCCGCCGAGTAGGACTCAGGGCCTTGATCCACCTATCCAATGGAGGAAATCACAGGTAAGGTTAAAAAACTCATTTGGTTTTAAAAACATTTAGTGGTTAGGCATAATTTGAACTAATATAGATAATTTTTGTGTATGAAAAAAAATGAATATAAAGTAAGTTAGTGAATATTTTCAACCTATAAATGGTTTTAAGAAAATTAAATAGTAGTAATCCTTTGCCTTCTTGTTCTTTCTGTTGTTTGCATCTCTTGATGCAGTTCAATAACGCACAAAATGTGTTTTAAGCTTAATGAGCAACTATGACTTTGGATCACCATTCTTTTAAATCGTGGTCAGCAACTATTGTTGCAGACTTGCGGGCTGCAGCTAAGATATTATAATACCTCTAGTTTTTTTTATATTCAGAAATTGACATGTAATAATAATGCCTTTTAAGAAACGAAATTATGTTATAGATTATAAAAATGAAAAATATAATAGTATATCAAATGTCAACGTACGTAATAAATAAACATAAAAGATATATTAAAAAAGTACAGATATATTACTTTTTTATGTGGCTCATAACTTTAAATAATTAGATAAAGTTTTTGAAGGTTCTGCAATTACATTGTAACTGTAATTGTAACTATGTATATCTCAATTTCCTACAATTTCAATATAACCGCGACCAAACTTTGACATCATCAACAATGAAATGGAATTCCAACGAGGGATAAAATGCAGGTTTCACAATTCCAGTCAAAAGGAAAACATTGACTAGTTCGTGCTGACAAGCGTTTCTTTTGAGCCTTGCTTTGAATTTGTTTGAGTTAAAACGAAACACGGTTTGCTGGTTAAGAATTTTACGTTTGTTATTTTTTTCAGAAACAAGGTTTTGATATTGGAGGCAGGAATATCGTCAAAACTGCCTAAGAAAATTGACCTTGAAGATGAATCAATAAGTGAATTTGCACACTTGCTCTCTTCATTGTCATCTCTAGGAAACATTCAATTTCCTCATTCTTCGTTGCACTTTCTCCAATTCCTCATAGACATTCTCAAGTCATGCTCAAGTTTTGAAACCAAACAATCATGTTTGGTGGCCTTGTGCAACATTTCATCTTTGTTAGAGAATGCAGGGCCTTTGGTTTCAAATGGGGTTGTACCTATTCTCTTGGAAATGTCCTTGATGAAAGGAAGAACTTCATAGAAAGAACTTGCCATCCTTGGAAACTTAGGGGTGACTTTGATGGGAAAGAAGGCAATAGAGAATAGTTCAATGGTGCCAAAATGCTTGACTGAGATCTTAACTTGGGAAGATAAACCTAAATGTCAAGAATTTTCATCTTATATTTTGGTTATTCTAGCTCATAAAAGCTCAACACAGAGAGAGAAAATGTTGCAGTCAGGGGTTGTCCCTGTACTTCTTGAAGTGGCTTTATTGGGGAGTTCTTTAGCTCTGAAGAGAGCACTGAAATTATTGCAATGTTTTAAGGATGAAAGGAAAATAAAGATGGGACCACATTCAGGCCCACAGACTTCAAGAATTGCAAAGGAATCAATTGTAAAGCAAAGGGATACAGAAGAAGGGAAGAGAATGATGAAAAAATTAGTGGCAGAAAGTTTGTACAAGAATATGAAAAAAATAACTAAAAGAGGACATGGAGCTGAAGATGATTCTAATAAGCTGAAGTCTCTTGTTATCAACACAAGTTCCAAAAGTTTACCCTACTAAGGGTCATTCTAAAATTTGAAGGAGACTCCATTTAGCAGTGTAGGCAGCCATTGATGGTTCAATTTAAGATAAAGCAATTTTATCTGGAAAAGTCATCTTCATGAAAGAAATCGTACTGTTTCTTTTTACAATAGTTGTATATCTTCACCAATATAAATGAAGAAATTTCATTTTCAGAGTAAAACAAGTGTTTAACATTAGGGATACAGACCCAGAAAACTGATTTTCTGCATAAGTCTTATGACCAATAATAAAGTTGATCAGTCTTTTTCCATGTTCACTTTAAGATTTTATATAACTCTGCTGGAAATTAATTTCTCTCAATGCAGACATATCAAAGAAATAAATGACTAAAAATCAAAATTAAAAAAAAAATATACAGTATCTATTTAGTAGTATTTATTAACTGTGTCAAAATTTATTGATAATACATTCGGAAAAAGTTATACGCAGCTTTGTATAGATAAACCGTCTCTAACTTAAATATGACAACATGTAGGAAAACAATTAACCCTGTTTCTATAATTAGAAATAATGTTATACATTTACAACCAAAAACTTCCAAGAAAATCTATTAATTATTGGTCATTTAGATAATAGTTGTAGAATAAAGTGAAAAGGACCAATAATGTATTTAGAGTCAATTATAGTACATTTCATTAAAGCATTTTTGAAATACAAATAGAAGCAACTTCAAACATATGTCAAAATAAGGGAACGATTTTACATGTTTGAAGGCTACCTGTTACTGCTTCAACTGCACTTAAGATTCAAAGTGTGTTTGGAATCTCGTTCGTAAGACAAGTATAGCTTATTTCACGGCAATTCAAAGAAAACTTGGTAGCTTTGCTATTGACGTTATTTTCCACGTCCAAGATGTACTCAGCAGGCATCATAATTAAAAAATAAAACACAATGGAACGATTCTTCTTTTTTTCCCTCAACTCCACCCTATTATAGTAAAATCAAAATATTACTTGCCAAGTGCTAACTCCATGTCCAATATCATCATATTTTTAAAATCCACCAAAACATAAAACAAAAACCTGCATGATAAATTCCGTATTGCGTATATCAAACGCTACACGGGTTTTGTCCTTAGAGATTGGTATCAAATCTTTTGTCCACCCACACATTATTATAAAGCAAAAAGAATAATCTCCAGGTTTTTGTCCAACAGATCCCTAACACTTGCCTCAATCTCGAGCATGGGCAATAATGAGCTGGTACCACGTTATACAAGTATTTATTCTAATTCCAACTGATTAAAAACAGTGATCTTATCTTCTACAAGAAGATGCATCATGCAGAAGTGGTCTCGATATTTCACAACTTAACAAGTAGAGTCTACGCTCATCAATTCGTACAAGTATACAATCTATTAACAATGGAGCATAAATAAATGACTAAACAAATGCTGTGGCATGTGTAACCTCGTAAAATAAATGAAGCGCAATATATTATATCAAAACCACCTGTCACATACACTTATCCTAAGACGACATTTGTATTTCATTACAAAAATATTACAAGTAATTGTCTCAGTTTGGACTATGATTAAAGAAATAGCTAGCCTCCTTCAATGAACATTTGGAAACAAAAATGGCATTCAAAAGTCCAAAACCTCAATGATTACAGCAATGCAGTGTTGGCCGATGTACTTCAAGTCGAAATCGACCAGGAGAACCACCTCGAAAATCATTAGAAAAAGCAGCACATATGGACATTCACATGTTTTGATACACAGGCCATCGAATTAGAAAACATCGTCTAAATGTTCAGAAGAAACAAACAAACAATAATCTATTTGGCCCAAAAGGATGATGAAACCCGGGAGAAAAAAAAATGAACAAAAGAAGCACCAAAGCAAGTTATTATTCCCATAAAAATATTTAACTCCTCCTGGACAATGCAAGATGAAGCAAAACTATTCAAGTGATAAAATAGCATCAACAAGTAGCCTGATTTAACAAATAGCACTAACAAGATGCTAACTGAAACTCCACATAAGTAAAGATTCAACAGCAGCACCATACAAGATGGGGCAAAACAACCAACACAATTATTATGTTTTGCTTCTTCTCTTTTATTGGAAAGTCATCTTAATTGCAGTCACCCCTAATCCATCTTAGTTGCAGCCTCTTTGGGGCTGCCTTAATGCTATTTGTTAAATCAAGGCTATTGGCCTAGAGCATAGCAACGTAAGTGGCCCAACAATGGATCTAACTCAGGCTCTAAATATCATTTTAAAATTTGAGTTTCGGGCCTAATTCAACCTCACAAAACTGGGTTGTAAGGTGAGGATTGTCCAAGCTTACAGTAGAGCTTAGAGGCAACCTCAAGGTAGAGTTTAGTATCACATCAACTAAAGATATGACTTAAATAGAGCTTGTACAGCTTGGACAATCTTCACCTTGCAACCGAATTTTACGAGATTGAATTAGGCCCTAAACTCATTTTAAAATGGTTTTGGGCCACTTACGTTGCTACGCTCTAGGCCAATAGTCTTGATTTACCAAATAGCATTAACAAGATCCTAATTGAAACTCCACCTAAGATGCAACAGCAGCAAAACACAAGAGGAGGCAAACAACCAACACAATTATTCTGTTTTTCCTTTAATCCTTTGTTAGAAAGCCATCTTAACTATGGGAATCCCCAAGTCCATCTTAGTTGCAGACTCTTTGGGGTGCCTTAATTGCAACCTCAAGGGTGGTGTTTAGTCTCACATCGATGAAAGATATGACTTAAATAGAGATTGAGTTTACCCTAATTTAACAAATAGCATTAACAAGATCCTAATTGAAACTCCACTTAAATTCAACAACAGCACAGTGCAAGACGAGGTAAACAGCAAACAACTAACAAAATTATTCTGTTTTGCTTTTGTATCTTTTGATGGAAAGTTATCTTAATTGCAGTCACAAATGCCCATTTGACTGGTATTTAGTCCCACATCAACTAGAAATATGGCTTAAATTGAGCTCAAAGCTTGGGCAATCTTCATTGTACATGTAAATTTTGAGGGTTAAGAACCCTATAAATTCTAATTTCTCCATACCCTACTTTTAACACAGGATACAAACAAATAAAATGCAAGTAAATAACAACTTATCTTCAAACTATTACTATCTCCCCTAAATAAATTCTAAAGTAATAAAACTATTCAAGTAATCCCTAAAGTATTGAATATTCATCAATTTTAGTCCCTAAGTTGATGAATTTTTTTTTTTTTTTAGTTTAAGGACTAATTTGAAGGGTATTTAATATTAAAGGGACTTCTTTGTTTGATTCTAATAATTCTAGGACTACTTAAGTAGTTTGCTTTACTTTAAGGATCATTTACTTTAAGCTTTGGGCAATCTTCAACATACAAGTCAAATTTGAGGGTTAACTTAGGCCCTAAAACTCTAATATGTGCATACCCTATTTTTAACATAAGATACAAAGAAATAAAATACAAGTAAATCACCAATTTCATCTTCAAACTATTACTCTCTCCTAAATAATTCCTAAGGTAGTAAAACTATTCAAGTTATCCCCTACAGTATTGAATATTCATCAATTTAGTCCCTAAGTTAATGTATCTTTTTAAATGCTTAAGGGATAATTTGAAGGGTATTTTAATATTAAATGGACTACTTTCTTTGATTTCTAAAATATTAAAGGGACTACTTTGCTTGATTTCTAATACTTCTAGGACTACTCAAGTAGTTTGTTTTACTTTAAGGATCATTTAGGAAAGAGAGGGTAACACTTCAAGAATCAAATTGGTGGTTTACTCAAGAAATATTTGTTGCTACTTTATCTTACTTTAATTTTTTTTCAAAGGGTTGGCTCGAAAAACAAAGGGAGCTTAAAAATAATCATCATAAATTTAACATTAAAAAATTAAAGGTTTACCATTTATACATGAAAATACATGGCATTGCAATTGCCACATCAAGTTTGACAATTGATTTCACAACAAACAGGGTAATCAATCTCATGGTTGGCATTTTTCATAATCAAAGATGTTTAGAAACATCCCTTTCAGGGTAAATCATATTAGAAGATCTAATCTTTAAGTTTACTCATAAAAGATTTATATTGAATTTAGTATAAAACTAAATGAAAAGGATATTCAACAAAATACTATATCATGAATTTTTCAAAGGTGTTCACAAGCATCCATTTCAGGGCAAATCAATTGCAGATCTCATCTTCAAGGCAATTCGAATAAGCCTCATTAAGACTTGAATGAACTACTCACTCATTAAGATTTGATGCTGAATTTAGTATAAAACCAAGTGAGAAGGGTACTTCAAAAAATACGTAAATGTATCACGAGTGCCACCATACAAAGCATATACTTGCAACTTGCGGAAGTCAAAAGAATAAAAATAAAGTCATCACGACAACCACAGAGTACATATGTGCACGAAAGAGCATAAACCACAATAAGAGACATTTCAAAATTTAATTTAACCACCTTGGCATCTAGTCAATAACTTGCGAAACTAAACTAGGTAAAAAACTAAGAACAAAAAATTCTACAGAAATTCCACATAAGTACTACATTCAAGTACTACGCCAAGTCATGTATGCTTCAACTAACACCCATCACAAATGGAACCATAACACATAGATGCAGAGGTAGTGAAGCAGCAACAAATTACAGCAGTCCATGTAACCAAAACCAAAGATTTCATTGTCTGCATGCACGAAAGCAACCATTTAAAGCATTAGCGCCCAAGAAGCCATCACAAACCTGAATTAAACACCTATCCAAAACTCAAACAAATCATTAACATTTAAAAACATAACGAACAGTCAAAACTCAAAAGTGATGATTAGGATCAACAATTAAACAAATTTCAATATACACAGATCATAAAACAAAATATAGTGTTGATAAAAGACATTAAAGCCAATTCATACCACCAATCAATTAATTGAACACATATTGTAATATACAAGAGCCATTCAAAAGTACATGTAAAAATAAGCATTTGCATTTTAAACCATAACAAACTCCATTTATTTTAAAAACCATCCCAGAAGAGTGCCAGCAACACATTCTCAAACACATACTGTTAGCTACAATTTGTTGAAAACTACAACATCACGAGTGAGATTGAATAAGTTAGTTCCGGACCAAAAAAAAAAATTGCTGTTACATTTTGTTGAAAACTACAAAATTATGAGCAAGATTCAATAAATAAGTTCCAGGACCAAAAAAGTTTGAAATTTGTTGTTACAATTCGTTGAAAACTAGGAAAATTATAAGCGAGACCCAATAAAATAAGTTCTAGGACAAAAAAAAATTGTAATTTCCAACAAATTTCAACAATACTCCTAAAGAGTGAGTTCAAAAGTGTGTTGCTAGCATTTCTCAACCATCTAATACATGTTCAGCTAAAACAGACACACACACACACACACACACACACACATATATATATATATATATCCAATGAATAGGAGTATAGACTAACCAACAACTAAATAAGCCATCATAACGAAAAATTACCTCAATAATAGGGTGGTGCGCCTTGGTACATTCCACCAGGAGGTCTTGCCATCGGAACTTGCGGCTGCGGCGGATGCGCTGACGGAGGGAAGCCATACTGCGAGCCATCAGGGTAACCCCCACCAGAATTGGGAGGCACCCTCGCACCATAGTCACCGGATACCGGCCCAGCCATCTGTGAATTGCCATACCCATGGCCATACCCACCACCACCGGTAACCGGAACTTGGTTATTATACGGTGGCACCTGATGCTGCTGCTGCTGCATCCCATAACCATTACCACCATATCCACCATACTGAGGCACCATCATAGAACCTTGCTGCTGCATCTGTTGCTGCTGATGTTGCTGCTGATGCTGATCTGTTCCAAAAGGTTTCGTCTTTTTGTTATCAACAGCCAATTTGCAAATCACTTGGTGCCCTTCAATTGTTTTCAAAGGTTCAACCAACGAAGCCCTTGCACCTTCCTCGGTCTTGTAAACGAAGAAGGCAAAGCCTCTGCTTTTGCCACTCGATTTGTCAAACCCTAGAGGCCCTTCCTCGACTTCTCCGAACTTGAGAAACTCGTCGAGGAGCCTCTCCGAGGAAATCTCGAAGGGGACGTTCCCGACGAAGACCTTGCGGAGCGACACGTCACCGCCGCCGGGACCTCCGGCGGCGGCGAGCTGCGTGACTGTCATGCGGCCGTCGATCTTCTTGCTGGGGTTCTTGAGGGCTAGAATTGCACCGTCCACGTGGCTGAACACGACGAAGCCGTAGCCCTTGGACCTTCCGGTGGCCTTGTCCATGATCACGATGGCCTCGTCCAATTCGCCGAACGCCGAGAACACGCCGCGGAGCGTCTCCGTCGTGGTCTCGCCGGCGAGGCCGCGAACGAAGAGCTTCCGGAGGGTCGAGTCGCGGTCCGCGACGGCGCGAACGGCGTCGAGGACGTCGGGGTGGCGGAGCGACGCCGATTCGAGGAGGTCGAGGAGCTGTTCCTGGGAGAACGGTTGCAGGATCTTGCGGATGTCTTCAGAGGCGAGGGGGGCGGCGGCGGCAGGGGTTGCGGCGGCGAGGGGGGCTTCTTCGGTGGATTGCGGCGGCGGAGAATCGGTGGTGGTGTCGCCGTTCTCTTCGGTTTTGCGCTTCTTGGGGAATTCCATGGCTCGGTTAAGAATTGGGATTTGGGAATTAGGGTTTCAGAAGGCACGAAAGTGAAGTGCTTTTTATTAGAAAACCGAACATAAACAGATCTTAGCCTGTTTGTGTTGTATTTATAGGATAGAAGCGTGTTTGAGTTGTGGGCGGTAGATTGGTTTGTACTTTGTACTGCCACGTATTCTGTGTCTTTCTTTTCTTTTTTTAATTATTAAAATTAAAATAATATAACTTCAGTTGTCTAAAGTTTAAACATTAAAAAATTATTCGGAAAAAAACATTAAAAAACTCATTTATTTCATTCATTTATAATTTCTTATACCAAAAATTAAAAAATTATCATGACATTATTGACACGTGATATTATAAAAATATATATATATATATATATTTATATCTGTTATTCGTTTTTTATTTATATTTATTTCCTTGCATTCTAATAAGAAATCTTTCGACGATGAAATACATATTTTTATTTTATTTTAATAAATATATATAAAAATATATATCTTTAAGAAAAAGATATTTTATTGTTATAAAAAATTAATATATTTAAAAAATATGCTCTCACTTATTGTTGGGTGAGATAATGAGACTATTTTTGCACTATATTCTTCAGAGTAGTAATTTTTCTAAATAATGTTTTTCATATGTTAAATATTCAACATCTCACACTATTTTTTATTTCAAGTTTGTTTAATTACTACATGTTAGTGCGTTTTGTCTCTTTGGTTGAGTTTGCGTTTAACTATTTTTTAATTTTACATGATTAATTCATAATAACTAAATATATTTAAATACAATCGGCATTAGACATAAATCATAAATCATATTTTGCAACTTAATTACTAAAATTTTATATGTACTTTTTATCCTATATATTACAAATATTTAAGTAAGAGTATCTTTAGTTGTAGATCTCAAATTAAGATCTTAGTTTACTTTTTGGTAGATCTCATAGTAGCAAATAATATTAAAGATCTCTCAAGATCTTTTCCATTATTTCTTTAGTAGTAGATTTCATTTTGAGATCTTATAAAAAAAAAAAATTTAAACAATGTGTATATATTAAGGGATCTTTTACAAAAATTTATTTTACATGGAGATCTCTTCAATTTTTTTATTAGGAGATCTAATAAAAATCAGATCTTGAACTCAAAATCCTTATTCAAAATCTTGTACTAACGATGCCCTAAGTGATTTAAATATAAAAAAAACTCTTTTGCAAATGTAGTTAATTCTTTAAAAAAACATTCATTCAAACAACATAATTGATTGTATATTTATAATTGAGATGACAAATTAATGGACTTAATTTCTTTATTAATATGAAGATTTTGAGACATTTTATTTTTGAATATTTAGATCAAACACACATAATAAAGGTTAGGTCAAACATATTTAATACTACTAGAATTTATCATTAAACTTATTATTGATTTTGAATATTTTATTTTGAAACTTTTGAAGATCTCAGACTTTTGAAAATTTAGGTCAAACACACATAATAAAGGTTAGGTCACGCACATTTAATAAAACTTACTATTAATTTTTTTTTATGATTTGAGACTTTTGAATATTTAGGTCAAACACAACTAATATAGGAGGTTAGGTCAAACACATTTAATAGAATTTATAATTGATTTTAAATTTTTGATGATCTTGAATTTAATTTGTAGAATAGGATTGTCCTAATTTTCTTAATAAAAGTTAGATCAAATACATTTAAAGAAAAACTAAAAACAAAAAGACATTTTTTATATAAGAGATGTACAAAAATAAAAAGAAAAGTTTATTGAAGTTTTTTTTGTTTAATTACTTTTTTTATTATGCTTATAGTTGCATAAACTTTATCTTATAGTCTTTACATTTAAAAATTATTCCGTTTAGTCCCTGTACAAGCACTTTCAAATTTATTTTGATTTTTAATTTTTTTTATAAAAACTTAATGTTGTTAATGGATGTTGATGCAATGTTAACTTGTGCCGAACTTTATATTTTAATCTTTATACTTACATTTTTATGTTTTGGTCTCATATTTACACAAATATTATTTTTTAGTCCTTACACTAAATCATCAATTTTAGTTCCAGACAATTACTTTTAGTTTTGTTTTGCTCCCAGCTGATAAAACAAATAACATTGTTAATAGTGGATGACATGGTGCTAAATAATGTTTTTTGATGCATAACATGATGCTACTGTGACATTGGCATATGTTGCATTGTAAAAATACTCACTAACTCCTTATACACGATTTATTTATTTTTAAATTATTTTATTTCCTATCAACAACCATAAACAAATTGTCAGTTTTACAGTGCTAATTTTGATGTTGTGGTAGTGTTAGAAAACTAGAGTTAATGAAGTTATATGGTATGAATACGCAAGCGTTTGAAACAATACAAAAAACTTTTAATGAGATTAAAACGATGCAGTAGTCCCCACCACCACTACAAAGAGTGTTACTCACAAATCACTATTTGTAGGCTATCTTGTCTTGTCCAAGAAGTGCGTCTAATTTGTGCAACCTCCATACTTCCTAATTTAATTAGGATTCATGATATTTAGTTGATGTAAGAGTATTTAAAGAAACAAAACCTGTAAAATAAAAACGAGAAGAGAGGTGTTGGTAAAGAGCAAAAAGGAAGTGGATAAAAGAGATGATAAGAAGGAAGAGGAAGAAGAAAATGAAAAAATATTGATAAAGACTAAAACATAAAAAAATATCAGTATAGAAATTAAAACAAGTAATTTTACAATGCAACACACATTAGCACCATGTTATCCATTGTTTGATAACATTAAGTTTTTTTAATGACAAGGATCAAAACATAATTGAAGATGCTTGCATAAGGACTAATAGGGTTTTTAAGTGTACAACCACTAAAAATTGCAGTTTGTGCAACTATAGGAACCAAAATACACAAGTAGTATAAATATAAGAACTAAAACATTAAATGCAACACACATTAAATACATGAATGAATTTTTTATATTAAAAATATTGATTACATGAACGAGTTTTGTCTGTACATTATACCATTACCCTACTAATGAAATCTTTATTTTAATAAAAAATAAATATATTTTAGTGAAAGACAAATGAACATGAAGATGATGTTCAATTTAAAATCTAAAACTTATCTATTTAAGTATTTAAATAGGGACTAAGATATAATAAACTTAATGTTGATTGGAACAATATATATGTTTTCAACGTTTATATGACACATGTCGTGATGTGATATTTTATAAAATTTAATTTGGTTATGAATCATATATATTAATTAATACATTAATTTATGAAAATTAATTACACTAATCACATATCAATCATATATATTGTTTTAATTTATAGAAAATTATAATCTACCAAAACTAATTTTCTTGAACATAACAATAACCAACAAAATTATAACTTACCAAAATTAAGAGTTAAATATATTTAATCTAAGTGTCTACGGCAAAAAATTAAATATATTATAAATTAATTAAATATTTAGGAAAATGGTGTAAGGGGGGCAAAAATTAGGAAAATGGTGCACTCTATCACGCCCATTTGGGGCGTGTTTGTGCAAATGGTGACACGTGGCAGCAAAAAAAACGAGGCACAGTATTTTCGTAAACTTTGGAAGGTCATAACTTTTGACTAGGACGTCCGATTGATGCGAAACCGGTGGCCACGCACTCGAAATTGAGAGGAGAAGACTTCGCAAGTCCCAAAGGGAACTTGTACAAAAAATTTTCCCAAAAGAGGTCTCTAAGTGCCTCAAATTGTGATTTAATCTTCAGAGCCCTATTTTTTTTTTGTTTTCTGATATTTTATCTATTCAATTAGTGAATTGCAATCTATTCTTTATTTATCTAATTAACTCTCTTAATTTCGAGTGTTTTGACATAAAATACGTCTCCATCGGATATTGCTACAAGAAATTACGACTGTTCAAAGTTATATGCATCGTCAAATCTACACTATATGAATGTTGAATTTTTTATAAAAATTGTAAAATTTTAGTCTGTGCCTAAACGACCATCTAGCTCTCACTTTGCTACCTTACTTCCTTACTCCTCTCTCCCTTGCCCACACGCCTAAACCCTCGAACTCGAACCCTTACTCTCTTGCCCACTGCGCTGCTAAGTGCCCACTGCGTCGCTAAGTGCCCACCGTACCACCACCGCATTGCTCACTAGTCACTACGTCGAGTTCGAGGGTGGGGTTTTGGGTTTACGATTTAGGGTGTATGGTTTATTGTTTAGGATTTAGGGTTTAGGATTTAGGATTTAGGGTAGCCCAGTAAACCCTAAAGCATAAACCCTAAATCCTAAACAATAAATCCTACACCCTAAATCGTAAACCCTAAACCCTAAACCATAAACCCTAAATCCGAAACCCTAAATCCAAAACCCTAAATCCGATACCCAAAAACCAAAATCCGAAACCCTAAACCGTAAATCCTAAAAAATGAAAACGTGGTTGCAAAAATAATTTAAAAAATTGAACAAAATTAGACTGTAATATCGACGATGCATATAACTTTGAACAGTCATAATTTCTCGTAACAATGTCTGATGGAGACGTATTCTATGTCAAAATGCTCGAAATTAAGAGAAGTAATTAGATAAATAAAAAATAGCTTGCAATTCACTAATTGAATAGATAAAATATCAGAAAACAAAAAAAAACTTTGGGCTCTGAAGACTAAATAGCAATTTTGAGGCACTTAGAGGCCTCTTTGGAAACTTGCCCAGGCCTTCTCCTCTCAATTTCGAGTGTGTGGCCACCGATTTCGCATCAATCGAACGTCTCAGTCAAAAGTTATGACCTTCCGAAATTTACGAAAACACCGCGCCCCGTTTTTTTTGCTGCCACGTGTCACTATCTGCACAAACATGCCCCATTTGGGCGTGTTTAAACACGCCCCAAATGGGCCTGATAGAGTGCACCATTTTTCTAATTTTTGTCCCCCTTACACCATTTTCCTAAATATTTAATTAATTTATATTATATTTAATTTTTTGCCAAGCAACATATAACTAAATTAGGTAACACATAATATTTTTAAAATTACAGTTATTATATTTAATTTGTTAATTTTCTTTTTATTCATGATAATTATAATTACTATTTAATTTATTGATTTTTTTATTGTTCAAGAAAAAAAAATAATTACACTAATTACCTAACAATCAATCACACACACATATATATATATATATTTTGTTCCAATTTATGAAAAATTATAACCTACCAAAAATTAAGAGTTAAATATATTATTATGTCAAGCTGTTTAATGCAACATATACCTAAATTAGGTAATGCATAATATTTTTTAAAAATGATAATTAATATATTTAATTCGTTGATTTTATTTTTATTCATGATAATTATAATTACTATATTTAATTTGTTGATTTTTTATTGTGCAAGAAAAAAAAACTTTGAAATGCTATATAAAGGAATGTAAATTAACCATTTAAAATATTATTAGTCAAAACTTACCATCAAAGATGCATCAATTTTTCATTTTTTTTCATCACAAATGGCTCTAAATATGATTAAGTGTTAGAGATTACTCCCAAAAAAACTAATTTACATATATTGGTGAGGGTGATCCATTTGCAAGTTCCTCCAAATGCAAAAAGGACCTTTCCTTTAGAATTAGTCTTAATTGACAACAGGGTGTGTATTTTTTTTTTTATATTAGATTTGATAATACTTCTTATAACAAAATTTCTAATCTTTTTTCTTTTGTCATGTAGGGGAATAAAATTGGTGCCACAATTCGGAAGCAACTTATCTACATCTTTACCAATGGTTAAATTTAAATTTTGATGTGTGTACAAATGGTGGAGAATATCCTACCACAAAGCATCTATTTAAATTGAATTTTGAAAAAAAATAAAATCATTATAAAACAATCTAAAGTAGTTATTCAGCAAAGCATTATTAATGTGCACCCACTAATGTTACGGTCAAAATCCTAACATTGATATGTTATAAATCATTGATTCAGAATTTAGTTACACTTAAAAGTTTCTTATCTCTCTTAAAAGATATGTATCTTGTGGGGATAACAATATATGTATTTATTATTACTTTAATTTATGCTAATAAATGTTTTTTTCCCTAATGAATTGAAATTTGAAATGCATGCATGATGATTGTTAATTCTAAATTAGTTAATTAATTAGTTTGGTACGATAATTTACCGCATTTGTCTTGGTACTTAATATCATTAACAGCTCCTTTCTCTCTCTAATCCAAGCTCGGCTCAATATTGTAACCGACACTCATGATCTTATGGTAGCCAAGACTGTCGTTAAATTTGAACGACCCTAGTTGACTTGATTGTTAAGGCTTAAACTGTACCTCTTGTTTCCTTCATTGTTGTGTTTTTCTATGTATTCCATTGTCTAAAGAGTTCCTTGCTATTAAAGATAAGAAAGAAAAATATTATACTTGTTACTATCTAGTAGTGAAATCAGCAAAAATATTTTACTCATACCAAATTTTAAGTAGTGCTAACTTTTATTTTTAATCATAATTAATTATATAAATATATATAATTATTTAAAAAAAATTCCCCACCATTCAATTACTACAAATTTTATTTTTTAAGTAGTAACTTGAACATTGTTGGATAATGAGTAGCTCCATCACTATCTTATCCTTGCATATCTTGTATATGTAAAAAAATTGTTTCGATAGGCATGTTTATCTATGAACTCCAAATTCTCCTTGAATATCTGCTGGCGCCTGTCCTTCTCTCCACTGTCAGCATAAACACAACCGTGCATGACCATCCACTCTTCATGCTGTGTGGCAATGGAAGGCTCAGAGAGTGTGTGACTGGCACGAGATATGCATGTCGTCAAGAAAAACATGAAAAAGGTAACAATAGATTTTCTTTCTAGTGTCAAAGCCATTGCTCACAGAATAGTACGTACTTAATTAGTAGCAATGTCTTTAACTGAATGGTTATATTTGTGAAGAAGTGAGAGCATGCATTGAAGGGTTATATAGAAATTGAAGTGAGCATGCATTCAAATTTTGGCATTGAGAAACACTGCTTCAGCCCCAGCGTGCCCGCTAGGTTATGTATGAATACATCACCGCAATAGAACTCTCCATTATCCGGCAATGAAGCAAACTATGCGTTTCACAAACGGTCCGTGTTACTTCATTTGCTTTATCTTTTTTTTCTGACCTAGTATTTGTTGAAATTGTCCTCATTAAAACAATAATAAATCTTGGTTCAAAATTGTAAGCACGCAAAAAATTAATATTTTCCTCTCAACACAATTTCATTTATTTTATCTGCCATTTGTAATAATAATTTCTTTAGTTGTTTTGAGTTTTGACTTTTTGACTTATTATTTATGTTCATAATTTCTAAATATCTTAGTCCTCTAATAACAGTTCGTCAAATTGATTTGCCGTCTTTTTCGTGATGAAATAGTTTGGCGATAAACCAATCCATTTACGAAGATTAATTTTCAAGCTTTTTTTTTTTTTTCTTGTTGTTCTCGTTAGGTTCCCTTGCACCACAAAACCTATTTACGTTAATTAAAAATGATATATGCAAGTCAATTTCTATTCGTTTTTCTCATGTTTCTCTTATTGGCTCAATTTCCCTGCAAATCTGGGTCAGACTCAGTATATATATGTGTGTGAGTTTTCTTTTGTCTCTAAAAGTTCTTAATTTCTTCAATATTTGTTTTTTCATAAACACAATTACAATTGTTTATGTGCGTGAGTTAGAAAAATATACGTGCGTTACCGCGTTAGCTAGAATGCAAGAACAACAAATCTTAATCCTGTGAGTTGGAATGCAAGATTAATAACTTTTAATTAAGTCAGTTCAAGGATACGCCACCATAGCATATGCTTTTAATTAAGTCTCCTGTGAGTTGGAATGCAAGATTAATAACTTTTTACATTAAAGTTTAAAATTTTATTAATGCCAAATGCATGTCTTTTTATAAAATAAATATAAAATAAATAATAGGCCTTTCCATCTATAAAAAAAATAATTCATCATCTAATTACCTCTCACCTTATATTAGTTAATTTACAAAATATACAACTAATTACTTTAAACATACTCATAAATTGGATCAGCTTTGTTCATCATATAAAATTTGTTATTCTTAAATTGTTCTCATGAAAATAACTTTCATGTAAGTTGACGTTAAATTTTTTTGTTTCCTATAAGTATTTTTTGTTTATTTTTAGTCTTTGGAAGTTTGTGCTATAACTCCTTTAAGATTCCAATATTTTCATTTATAGTTCTCATAAGTTTGAGCTTATAGGAACCAAAATTAAAAAAGTACAAATTTACAATGACTACAAATGAACATAATATCTTAAAAGGATCAAATTTAAAAATGTGCAAACTTATTGGGACTAAACATGAAAAAAAAATTACAAGGACAAAAATTGAAAAATGCAAACTTACAATAACTAAAAACATATTTAAGCCAAAAAAAAAACTCTCATGTAATATAGTTCATGTTAATTAAAATAATGTAAAAAATTTATATAAAAATATAAAAAAAAAACTCTCATATAATATCTTAAGAGGAAGGATCAACATATACACCAAGAGTAAATAGTTACTCTTCATCCTCACTATTTATTCTCTTGGAATATAACATATAAGATTAGTGAGTTATTAACATCATTAGATTTCAAAAAAATAAATTATAAGAATAGGGAGTAATTCTTTTAGAATTATTCTTGGTGTAAGTTAATCTCTCCTCATATTTTAAAGGATAATATGTTTTTGATTTCTTTAAAATTTTCAAAAGTCAAATTTATTCTCTATAAAAACTGTTTTGTCCATTTTGAGTCGCTTTAATATTGAAATGCATTTTTCTTCCAAGTACATCTAAATCATTTAAAGAAAAGAATTGCACAAATAATATATATATATATATATATATATATATATATATATATATTACTTGTTATTCATTAGTGAATTAGAGACCAGAAATTACTATGTAACATGTTGCCTATCCTTGTGTAGTGCGACAATGTAGCATCTATGAGACCATGAGCTTAGTTCAGTTCATATATGTCTCTCACATTTAAAAGGATGATATATGTGAACATCATGTGTATATATACAAGGATATAAATTGATGAAAGCATTAGGTAAATTAAACAATATACAATATGTTCAAAATTGATTTTGAATTAATGAAGCGTAAGCAAATTTTCTCAGTTGAAAGTGATTTTATTTTAGTAATTAATCAAACATCGTAAATTTCAGTTAAACTAAATTTGACTAAACTCACCATGATATGGTTTCACCATATAGAACCAAACTTGCACTAAAATGGAGTGGGTAAGATAAACTATCAAATTACAGTTCACCGATAAAAAAAAGTGCATTTAGTCAGACACTCTACTAGCAAAACCAAATGAAGAAAAGGCAAATGAGTGTAGGCTATGATATCATAACATCAAACTTTATATATGCAGAGTGGCAGAACTAATTATGTAATATGTTTTTCATTTTCTCTTCTTTTTATTCTCTCATCAAAGTTTAATTTGTAACTTTTGCTTCTACAATAATGTTTAGAATAAAAATTTGATGACAAACAAAAAATTTGGAGTTTGTGTAGAAAAAGCTGAAAAGCGAAAATTTCATTATTATAAGAACTAACCTGTGTATTATTTGACACTTTAGAGAGATAGAGGTAGATTAGAAAGAGGAGTAGTTTGATAGGTAAATAATATGACATGAAAAAAGTGACAAATAATGAAGATCAATTTGGTATAATTAGTTCCTTTTTGGTGTTTTCTTTTTGTGCATGAGCCTTCATAGAAGGTCGATGATGTCATAATTCCTGACCAGGAGGAGAGACAGTTTTTCATAAAAAATTGCATGAAAATGTGACACGCGAGCACTTGAATATGACTGAAACCTGCTATATATATATATATATATATATTAGTGTTGCTAGTGTTTTAAAGAAAGGAAAATTAAATGTGAAAAAAATGGAGAACTGGTTTGATTTTTTGTAACTTGGCCCGGCCCAAGTATGTGATACGAGATGAGTTGGGTCAATAGGTTCAGATTTTAAATTGGGACTGCTTTTCACCTCTTTAATGTTCTTCTCACCCCTTATTTTTCAGAAACAATTTAAGAGTCAATCTTGCCCCTCACTCTCTTGTCTCACACTCTCACCCCTTCACCATTCCTCTTCACCGTAAATTTTCGTTTTTTTTTAATCTATAACAATGGTGCATAGTATTTACCAAATTTATTGAGAACTAATCTATATTGAAAGACCTAATTAGTCTCTTTAAGTGGATAATTTCTTCTCAACACATTTTTTTCATATACAAGGATCAAATTGAGATTTTTTTCAAGAGAATTGAATTTAGTATCACTTAGACCGAACTTGGCTCTTATTTTTTTTCCAATTATTATTTTTCTTATTTTTAAGTACTTCTTCTTCTTTTAAATGCAAGGTACTAATTATATTTTTCCTTTATTTATTTAACTTAATCATACACATTTTTCTTATTATTTTATTTTTTATATATTTTATAAACACGGCTTATAGTAAAAAAAAAACACGCATTCACTAATTAATTACAATCATAGCACACTCGGAATCTCGGGTGTCCCATAATAGAGATACATAAAGGATGTGCATATATGGTCAATCCAAATAGAATCAAATGATTACAGATTATTTTTCTTCAGTTCTTAAGGATAGCTCGTCTCTAAATAGATGTACCATTAACCTTTTTCAGTACGTTCCCACCCAAAATAGCCATATTTTAAATTAATAATGTTATTCGTATACTTTTATAATATTGTTTTTTATAATAAAAAATATTCTTTTAAAAAAAAAAATTAAATTGTGGAACATGTAAGTAAAATAAAACACATTCTTACTGTGATAATTGAATTATCATTTAAAATTATTTTATACTACCAAAATATATATATATATATATATATATATATATATATATAATCCTTTTTTATCGATTAATATATATTCTAAATAAGTAGTGCACCGTTCAGATCCACAAAATCATATTCTTGTTCTTCTTAAGTTTGTCTTGTCAATCATCCACTGCATTTAAGTAAATTTAAAATTGCTAGTTCATGCTCGAATTGAGTTTGTTATAATGATTTGAGATTTGCAATGATGAAACTAAGAGGACAAAAGGTTGATACTAGTGCCATTGGCAATTTCATGAAAGAGAGCTTTCTGAGTGGATCCTTGTAGATATATATGATCATTTCAGCAACAACCAAATGTCTACTGTAGGCCATCAATATTTCTTTCTGCAGTATTTTCACCCAAAGTATGTGTTCCACTTCCACATACCTTATAATACTATATAATACTAAATATCCATTAAATAAAATTGACATTAATATAAAAAAATGTATCGACACTATTAATTTGATATTTGTGGTCTTTAATTAAGATTTTGAGGTTTCATTCTTGATTTGGGTATGGAGTTATAACTAAAAATATTACTTTATCTTAAAATGAGTTAACCTGGATTAGTTGGATGTCAAATAAGAAAATTTATATATCTCCTTGTTAGAAAAAAGAATTGATATTAAATAATGTGAATTTCAATTTTCATAAAAAAAAAAATTAACCAAACCACTAAAGAATATGTGGTTTTCAATTTTCGGTTTGATCAGTTTTTAATTAATTAATTTATTTGCATTGGTTCCACGGTTTACAACAGTTTCTTACTTCCTTATGCCCACAAATTGTACAAACAAATTCCTTAACTAACTTATTCATCTGCAACATGATAAAAAAGTTAAGGAATTGCAAGAAGCTAGTGTCAATAACTTGTTATGAAATAATGAGATAAGAAGCTATTAAAAGAAATGAAAACTGTCTTTTTTTTAAAAAAGATAGGGAAAAAACACAAATGCAATCTGACTTGCATGCTATGCATATATATATATATATATGTGTGTATGTATGTATTCTACATAAATGAGTATCACCATTGGTTTCTCCTCGCCAATGCTAATATAACAAACAAGAACTTCAATTTGGAGAAGCTGAGTTTAGGATCGTTCTTAATGCTCTTTAATGTGTTGAGAATTTGAAAAAGAGTTTACAATTTTTTTCTAAACTTTTTTGGATTTCTATTTTTAATTTTTAATCTATATTTTGATTGTTTTATTGAAACCCTTTTAGTGATTTATTGAATAACTTTTTATTTGGCCGAGCTATTCAACATTACAACATTAACAGCACCTTTAACCCAAATTAATTTGGCCGAGCTATATAATAATAAAAATCTTTGACCTGATTGACAAATTCATTGTATACTTATTCCTGCATAAGATAACAATGTCAGATGTCAAGAAACAATGCAGCCATCGCTAGCTCAGTGCATGTTGACAAAGTATAGGTGTTGCAGTGTTTACCAACCTCATAAGACATAAGCTCATACGTAAGTGGGAATGCTAAAGAAAACTAGTTTTTTAAAAAATAATTATAAGTATAATTGTGACTAGTTTATATAATTAGTTATATAAAAATAGGTATAAAACTATAATCATTTTTATAATTATGGGTGTTTAAAAGAATTTATTTTTATTTAAAAAATAGTTATAGCTATAAAAGTATAATTAATTTTATAGAAATGGGTATTTCAATTTTATTCATCCATAATTGAATTTTGAATATAACTTGTTATATAATTGGTTATATATAATCATATTTGAAGAATAATAACTAGGTAAATTATATCCATATTTTGAAAACTAATAATGATTATAGTTATAATGTGCACTTATAATCTAGTTATTTATTATATATGATTATAGTTATATAAATACCTAAATTATGAGCACGCCTACTAAAGATAAGGTAAGGTTAGAAAAAATACTTCCTTTACTTTTCATTTGATTCTTGCATCTATTATGGAATGTCTTTTGGAAAGGTATTTTGGAAATGTAAATTTTTATAATTTAGAGATCTTTTGAATTAGGTGTTCCAAAAACTTAAAAGAGGTGCAAGAAATAATATTGGATTGATTTGTTTAAATTTTAAAAATAAGTACTTTTTAATAAGTAGATAGAAGTTGTTTCTCAAAATAAATAAATAATTTTTTTGCCAAAATAATTTAAATAAATACACTATAAAAATATAAATTTATTTAGTTTATTAAAATAAATATTTTTTAAGAAATAAATTTAAGCAAATTAATAGTTTCAACAAACAACTTAACCATATGAAATTAACGCCTATAGGGGAATCTGGTCGAAACGGACCCACCGAAGCTGCAGAGTAGAATGGTGGTTCACACCGCCACTGGAAGTGATGATGATAGACAAAGGCTAAACTTCTTGTTTGCATATTTTTATTACAGGAAGCTTAAATAAAAAATATAATGTTAAAAAATTTATTACATATTATTCCAAAATTTATCATGTAGTAAACCCAATGCTTCAATTTAGATGTTCAACTCAATCATTCAGTTCATTTTGATTTCCTTTAATTATACTGCTTGCCTTAGGTGATGTTGTTAATAATATTAAAAAATAAATAAACTTCTACTTTCTAGATTTGGGAGTTTTAGGTACTTTTAAATAAATAAATTTAAAATGATTTATAACTTTTTGAAGAGCTATCACTAATCGTGTCAATGTGTCGTTGAAAAATTCTGCTCTCCACTGTTTTTTGGTGTTTTCCGCATTATGATGCTCTCTAATAGATTAATATTAATTATTAATATACTATGAGTTTTTCTAATGGAAAACAAGAGTTGACCCGACACAACTGGGGTGATATTTGAAAACGATGCCAAAATATTTAGGAAGTTTATTTTCTTCTAGTAGATTTTGTTTCAAAGTCCTTTATGGGATCTTCAGGCTTAGGTTTACTCTAGAGTAAAGACATTTTAATTATATTATGACCTGTATAATTCAAATAATAATAATATTTACAAGCTAAGGAAAAAACTAAATTCCAAAACGACATGCTAATTGTATAACATTTTGCTGGCGCTTTCTCTTCATAATCTTTGATGTGAATGTATCCTTGTTTAACAAAGAGAACAAATTTGGTTTGTCTTTTTTATACTATATTTAACGACAAAAAAAGATATATATTTTTAGATTTTTAATATTCCAAGAGAAAATGAGTATATCTTTACTTATTTTTAAAAAGAGTATGTTACTAAGATACAACGTTAGCTTTAAAAGAAATTTAGTAAATCATAATTTTCTAGTACACTAAAATAATGAGAGCGTATTAATAACTATGAGCAGTAATATACACTCACTTGTTTTTCAAAATGAATATGGTAACAAACTAAATCTTTGAGAGAAAATTCAAATGAAATTTTGCATGCATGGGGAGAGATTTTTTTCATCTTCCCTGAGTATATAAAACTACAAATAATTAACATACTATTTTTAGAGAAAATGAAAATCGGATAACAAACATTATTTAAAATAAATAATTATTTTCTGACAATAAATCGTAGACAAGCTTCCACTTAATTAGATTTATTGAAGAATATAATCTACATTTTTCAGTGCAATGCAAGTACTGTATATCTTTCATATTTTCTGCTGGCATAATTGTAGAATTACACAATTTAACATTAATTGCATATCCATACAATTAATTTAGTAAAAGAGTAACTTTGACAAAAAGGACACAATCAATTATTATTATCATTTAGAAAAGCAACTTGAGTAATTTGTGGCCAAGGTGGTCGATCTTTCCAAAATAAAATGAAGTTTTTAATTTATATTGACTCCGACTCATGACAAGGAACATGAGAGGAATGGAGTAAATGTAGTTGCCAAATTTGAACAGCAATCTTAGCCAAATAATAAATTCTGTTATAATCGTATGGAAAATGCTAAGTAATAAGAAGTACGAAAACCGGTTTTGTAAACCTGCGAACCTTTGTTTTCCATAAAAACTTATTTTACATTTTTTTAACTTTTTAATTAAGATTAGTTAAAAAAAGATATTAATCCCCATCAGATTTCGTTCATTTTTAGTTGTTGTTTTTCGTACGTACCAAATAGCAACCCTGTAATAGTATTTCAAACAATAAATCTTAAAAAATATATATTTAATGGATATGTAGTGTTAGTATAAAAACTTTTTCATAATCACTATTAATATAGTTATTTTCTACCTAAAAAATATAATTATTATCAAAGTTAACAAATTTATTATATCATTCATAATAATTTATAATTAAATTAACAATATAATTTGAATTATCACTAATGTGTGTATATATATATATCCTATTTTCTCGTACTATAATTTATAAAATATGATTTGTTTTCACACCTAAAAGTAAGCCTTCTTTTCATAGATGACTAAACCTTAATTATTTATCCAGAAAGCAATCCCACCCGGCTCTGTAATTGTGTGTGGGGTAGTGAAGAATTTCATAGCTAGCTAATTGGTTTTATTTATCATGATATCGCACTAGATGACGCAATTTGATTAATAGTTAGGAAAACAAGATTGAAGCAAATGAAATAGTACATCATGGAAATTCGATGTGTCCCGTGACATGCTGCAGGGCCAGTGGAGCACAACAGAACAATTTCCATACTCAATAATGTATAGTAGTAACATTTGATTTTCCCCATAAAACAAGCTCTCATCAATTTCAAACCCACAAGTCACATAGAGCACCGTAACACAACGAATCCATCCAAGATCCCCGATCTTCCAACTCATGTTAAGAAAATAATAATCAATCAAAGTTCACAAGCAAACCATGTGAACCCACCCCTAGGGTACAACCTTTTTTTCTTGTGTTTCTCTCTCCTATATAAACTCACACACACAAGTGAAAAACAAAAGCACTTACAACTTACAACTTACAAGGCCTTTTCTTCTCTCTCTCTCTCTCTCTCTCTCTCTCTCTCTCTCTCTCTCTCTCTCTCTCTCTCTCTTTCTCATCTTCTGGGGAACTCAAAATAGTAGGTACCACAACACACCACCATATTATGGGTTCCAAAGTCAAGACCCTGGTTTTGCTCTCTTTGTTTTGCTTAGCTCTATTTGTGTCCTTGCACCAAGCAAGGGCAGCAAAGTCACTTAATAATGATAATAATCATAATGTGGCTCGCTTGAAGGGGAGAAAGGAGTTGAATAGATGTAATTTGTTCATTGGAAGTTGGCTTATTGACCCTTCTTCACATCCTCTCTATGACTCCTCAAGCTGCCCCTTTATAGATGCTGAGTTTGATTGCCAAAAGTATGGGAGACCCGACAAGCAGTATCTCAAATACTCTTGGAAGCCTGATTCATGTGCCTTACCCAGGTAGTGTTCACTTTTATGAAATGCATATTTGCTTTATATAGCACTATGGTTTCAAACCAAAATTCTCTTTTTTTTGTAATTGTTACAAGTAGATTGGTAACATGTAAAATAGACAAACTCGTTTGAAAAGAAGTTATCCTTTTCTTAGAAAGATAAGGATATAGCTTTCATGGTTCTTTTTTATCTACCAAAAGTTAGTTTTGAAAGTATTTGGTAAATGGGGTATGATAAAAGTTTTTCAATTTGGCTTTGTGAGTTAAACAAAAATGATTTAGAGTTGTTACAATTGGCAGGGATTATTTTACCTTAATCAGATGTTTCAAATTTAAATCTTAAGTATGTAATTACGTTAAGTATTTGAAAGAAAAAAATTTTACAACTTAGATTTTATTTAGTCTTATCTGATTTTGCTTACATGGATGATACTTTTGGTCTATTAAAAAATGTTTTAGACTAGAGACTCTTTATTAATTACAAATAGTATCACAATGTATTATTAAGAAACATTTTTTAATTAAGTCTCTAACATTTAAATAACGATATTTTAGTGCAGTAAGTACACTCACGTCACGGGTTTTGTTTGTGTAATATTGTAATTTTTTTGTATTGTAGGTTCGATGGAGTGAGTTTCTTGAACAAGTGGAAGGGTAAGAAGATAATGTTTGTGGGAGACTCATTGAGTCTGAATATGTGGGAATCTTTGTCCTGCATGCTTCACGCGTCAGTGCCGAATGCCACCACCAGCTTTGTGAGGAGACAAGCACTCTCCACTGTGACCTTCCAGGTTTGCTACTTTTCATTTTGTTCTCTTTGTCTTCTTTCGGATTTATCACACAAAACCACTAGTTATTCAACATTCTCACGTGTACGCGTCTTCATTTTTCTTCCCATTCTTTGTTTCTCCATTCTATTACTAGTATATATAAAATATTTGTATTGATGAGATAAATCATTATAAATGGCATTCAATGAGAAAAAGAGTAAATCACTATAAATGACATTCAGTGAGAGAAAGAAAGAAAAAAGAGAGCAATATGATATGATAAAAAAAAAAATAGATAGATATAATAATTAGTATTAATGGAGTGTATAAAAGGGTCTAGTTTAAATGTTTGATTGACACTTAAATGGTTGCGTGAGTTATCAATCTACTGTACATGTCTTTGTTTTTACGTATGAAAAAAAAGTATTAACAAAGTGTTTAGATACTAATTATTACTCCTATATGATACTGGTGAATCAATTTTTCATTCCTTCGCTCCCAGTTTGATGAATTTAAGTTAGATTTTGACAGAACAAATATTTAATGGGATCGAAGTAAAATAAGCTCTAATAAAAGACTAAAGTAAAAAAGAGAAGGAGCAATTAATTCGAAGAACTTACAAACGCCAAGTAGTACTTATACCCAAAAATGGCTAGTAGTTCTAAATCCCTCAAAATTAGAAATTATGAGAACTGAAATTGTTATAATTTACACTAATCATTCACGTGATACGTAGTTAAATTAAGTATTAATTCTTTTTTTTTTTTTTATGTATCTCGGAAAACTTCAATACGTGAGTACTTCTCCTCTAAAACAGAAAAAAAAGTCAGAGAAACCAACTGCTTAATTTGAATAATGATAATGCCATGAAATTATGTGTGCTTAAATACGTGGGGCAAACAGTCACTTTACCTATCATTATCAAGATTAAGCCAAAAATTATAAGAGGTCCCAATAATGCTTTTTCCGTTTTCCATTAAGATGCATCTGAATAAGACTTGATAGGCTGTGAGGTGCTTGCCAACCTGTGAGTCCAACAAGTTGGAGGCTCTCTTGCAATTATTTGCCTACATTATTTTAGATTTTTGGTTTAATCAACATATTTAAGCGCTTTTTTAGGAGATGGATTTATTTTTTTAAAAAAACATAAAATTATTTATTTAAAAAAAATAATTTAGACAAACACATCAAAAAAACCATAAAACTATTTATTTTATTTATAAAAAAAAAACACTTATTTTAAAATACAAGCTTAAACAAACTGAACCATAACATCTCACTTATTACATCATAATCAAAATTCATTTATGGCATAACATGTCAAACCGTGGAATGCCTTATGTTTGCAAACATTCGATAAATTTATGACCTGAATTGATATATCACATAGAAGGAAATAAGTAAAAAGAATCCTAATTGGGGAACCCGGATAGCAACCCTGCCCCCAGTAGTTCAGGGGATTCCTTAGAAATGGAAAAGATGTACCATTTGATAATCAAGAGGTTTAAAAAAAATGTTTATAGTCAAATATCCCAATATTATAAGGATTCGTATATGTTTAGATCAATGTTCAATAAATTCTTAAACTGTACCTACTAAATTTAACTAAATTTCCAAATTATATATATGCATCGAATATAGAAATTCAATAATTAATTTTTATAGGCAATTGATGAAGAAAAGTTACGTATAGGAATTGATATTAATTATTTATGTTAGTCATACCATTTTCCATTTTCAATTAAAAAACTGAAAGCCATTACAGAGTAGAGTATATTTATATCTTTTCAAGAAAAATATATTTAAAGTCGGTACTTAGCGAATTTTCTATTAACTTAGTCTAAAAGGTATTGTTATTGGAGTACAGTGTGAGAGTTATTTTATATGAATAAATTTGGATCACACTATATATCATGTGTAGATAGTAAAGATTCAATATATTGTGACTAACTAATAAAGTCTTGTGACTTTAAAAAATTGGCATAACTTGTGTATATTTTAATTTAATACTAATCATTCATAATTAGATCTGATAGTTAATATTTATTCTTTTTCCTCTAAAAAAACTTTTCATACATTTCTGTAAGTATTATTATTTTAATATAATTAACTTGTGTAGACAAGTTACTGTTTTCCACGTGAATATTGTATGCATTCACAGTTCACTTCTCTTTTTTGTAATGATTGAATTGAACCTCGAGATTGCAAGCTTCCCTTGTGTTGCCTTTTATTTATTTATTCCTTCCTCAAATCTGTTTGAATTTGAAATTTAATCTCAACCACCTAAATAGAAATGTGGTAGCTAATGATACTAAGCTAGTTGGTGGGTTTGCATGTGCAGGACTATGAAGTAACCATACAACTATACCGCACACCATATTTGGTGGACATAGATAGAGAAGATGTTGGAAGAGTGCTCAAACTAAACTCCATCAAAGCTGGTGATGCTTGGACAGGCATGGACATGTTGATCTTCAACTCATGGCATTGGTGGACCCACAAAGGAGATTCTCAAGGGTATTGAGCTTTCATATTTACATAACTTTGTTTAGCTTATATTTGGATATAAAAATTTATAAGTATTTATAGAAAATATATTCTAAAATTTAAAACTAATCAAGTTATAGATATATAAAATTTTATTTTTAAGATTCACTTTTTTCAATAGATATTTTTTCATAAATACTGATTATGGATTGAATTTTTTATCACATCTCTAAAAAATAATTTTATCTACCAACCATGTAATATCATATTTAATTACATATACTAATTTTTAACTATAAAAAAGTTTGTTTCTTTTTTTTTTTTTCTTCTCTTACAAGTCTCTATTGTGAAAAATGTTTATCTGTCTACATAACAGAAAAAAGGTTGTGTTTGTTAGGATTTGTGATTTTCTTGGTAACACCTCACTGATTCACTCTCCTTTATGTTATACTCTAAAACTTGACTCATGTCCATGTTTGCTATATTCAGATGGGATTACATAAGGGACGGTTCCAATCTAGTAAAGGATATGGATCGTTTGGATGCATTTTTCAAAGGGTTGACCACTTGGGCTGGATGGGTTGATCAAAATATTGACCTTAACAAAACTAAAGTTTTATTTCAAGGCATTTCTCCTACTCATTATCAGTAAGAAACTACTCTCATTGGCCCAATTCTTTATTCTTCTCTTAAAAATAAATGCTCATTTTATGCAAGTTTTGAGTTTAAGTTTTCCTTTGTTAAAAGAAATTACCTTATTATTTAAAGTTCCTTGTAAATTATGTTTTATCCATTTTTCCTTTTAAAGAGACATTAAAGAAAAATTAACTTACACCAAGTGCTAGCTACTAAAATTCAAGCAATTAAAACTAGAACATTAGTCGTGTTTGAATAAACCTTTCTATAAATACTAATGAAAAAGAAAATAAAAATGTAAAATGTTTTTGAGTTTTTTTCACAGGTTAAAATCAACTTATACATATCAGTTTTTGAAAAAGATAGATGAAGAAATTTCTTTTAAAGTTAAGTATTAATTATAACATGTCAAAGAAGTTAAATTCATTTTACGCACCTTACAATTTTTTTTCTTATTAGTACTTATATATAAGTTTATTAAAAAAAGTCATCACATGATATTCTATGCTCATCTTTCTATGTTTATAAATAGCTGAAAGTGAAACTTAACATTTTCAAAATTCTATTGCTAGTTAATAACATTAACTAAAATGCATTTTATAGAGGTCAAGAGTGGAATCAACCAAGAAAGAGTTGTAGTGGAGAACTTGAACCATTAGCTGGGTCAACATATCCAGCAGGTCTACCTCCAGCAGCAAACATAGTGAACAAAGTGTTGAAGAACATGAAGAATCAAGTTTATCTACTTGACATAACACTTCTCTCACAACTAAGAAAAGATGCACATCCTTCTGTCTATGGAGTGGATCACACTGGTAATGATTGCAGCCATTGGTGCCTACCAGGACTACCTGATACTTGGAATGAACTCCTATATGCAGCTCTATTAATGTGAAGTTATAGAATGCTATAGTATTATCTAGTAAAGGATTTATTTGTATTATAGGACTCTTGAAGAAAAGTATGACAGAGTTCCAAACTAAGTTAATTAGTCAGGGTGATCAAAATGTTACACGTGTCCAGAAATTGGAAAAAGTACTTTACAAGGGATACTATAATTATTGTTTATTGAATGACAAATTCTGATTGTACTAATGTTTGATGCACAATTCATATTCAACATTTCATATTGTTATAAAAGTTTTCAAATTTCAGTTTAGTAAACTTTATTTCATAAAGTGTTTTGTAATGTTTATCCGTATATTGATATAGGTAAAAAATCGTAGAAATTTGATAAAACATATTTTTAAGAATTTGTTTTCATCTTCTAAATATGAATAGTGTGTTTGAAAACTCATTGAGAATAGAAGAATCGCATTTGAGATATAAAAGTTATAATTATTAGCATCTAAAATCAAATATCTGAAATATAGAAAATCACATCTGAGACGTGAAATTAAACACACTAATTAGTAATTATAGTACTATCATTATTACAGATATGGATCCTCTACAGTTGAAAAATAACTGCAGGGGTGCAGTTTAAGCTTTCAACCTACATTGTATTTTATTTTTCTATTAATATTTTGTTTAAGGTAAAGTATCCATCAATGGTTGGGAAGTATGCAGTTTAAAAATGAACTGATGATCTTTGATCCAATTATTACAACCAAACAGTAAACTCAATGTAACTGACAAAAGTACTAGTACATTCATGCAGAAACAATGAAAGGATAAACACAACTACTCTTAATTAAAATACATATAAAAAAGCTAAAATGCAAACTTTGCCCTCATTGCAGCTTTACTGAAGCAACAAAACTCCAACACACATGCAAGTTCCCCATGGAAATTAAGATTCCTGCAAATCATTTAGGACACATGACCATGGTTAATTAAGTAAACACATTTTCAGCTTACGTTGAATGATGTGTCCTTACTTCTGATTTGAAGTAAAATTGCCAAGAAAAACTTTGTGCTCATGCAAGAAGCAACAACCACTTTATTTAAGGAATTAACAAAAGTACAAGTAGAAAGAGTGACAGAATGTTAAAGATTTAAGTGGGTTTAACTCAGTTAATTAAACAAAGAAAAAAATTGAAAGAGTGACACAACATGCAATATGTAAAAGGATGAAACTAATCAGAGGGAACTAAGATACCAAAAGCCTAGTAGCCAACATATACAGCAGCATTAACAATGTAGCAGTCATCGTTCTTTTCGGCCACTTCTTCAGTTGAGCACACAAGTCCACCATCCACTACTTCAAAGTTCATAATTTGTCCGCTGAAATTTTTAATTTAAATGGAACTTTTCAGTAACATGCTGTATCTAAGTATATAACATGGAATAGGAATTTGAGAAGAAGAAAAAAGAATCATTTATTTGAGGTGCTTTTACTTACTATGGAAACACAGACTTAATTTTATCCTTGTCCAAGTTTTGTTGCAGAGGATGAGGCACCCCCAGTTTGACATGTAGTTTCATGTGATCAGATGTAACACCAGGAATGCTACCTGCACCAAGTTAACTGGAATAAGGAGAATTTGGATTTCACTTAAAATAATTAAAAAAAGGAATTTCATTTAATTGAAAAAATAATATTAATTTGATTTGATGTATAGAATGGCTGAATGGATAAATAATTAAAACCCAAATTCAGAATTACCTTTACGGAAAGCTGGAATTGAATTGGTAGCAATTGCATCTCTGCATGCTCTCATTGCAGCAGCTGTTATGTCCTGACTGTTATATATTTTAAGAATAATATCATTTGAATATATAAAAATTTGAAGAGACAAAAAAAAAGAATGTTAGAAGCTATCAAATGTAAGTAGGCAAAATAAATGGGACTAAAATTGAGTTTTGATGTAGAGAATCTATTTTTTATATAAAAGAATTAGGAATTGAATTCTTATATTTATATTTCATTAAAAAATCATAGCTTTTGGTCTTCACTTTACTCATTAAACTTTATGATCTAGAAGACTAAAATAATAAAACAAAATACCCATGAAGGTCATAGCCAACACCCATTTCAACAAACAAAAGCTTCATATCTTGTAATGAGCTTCTCTTTAGTCCACCTTCCATTAGTGAAGAGATGATTTTGGTGCAGGGAAAAGTTTAACTACTGATCAGAATTGAAACGTTCTTCCTGGGAATTGTAGTTTATAGACCTTAGAAGCACATGTCAATGGGCAATGGAGACAGCTCATAGCTCCTCGTGTGTCTTTGTTGATGTGCCAAATCAACATTGAGATGATACGTGTATGATAAAATAAGAAGATAGTCAAATGTGTTGAACACGTAGGATCATGTGACCTAAAAAAGGGATGAATTTGATAAATTTTAAATTGAACTGTAATAAATATATTTGAAATAAACTATTCATTTATTTATAATCTGATAAAAATATATATTAAAAATTTAATGTATTTATAAATTATTTAATTAAAATTTTTATGAATGGATGTTCAATTCATTTGTTTAAAATACATCATATTTTATTCTTTAAAAATATTTTTACATAATAGGGTTTAGTATTTGAATATATTTTTTATGTTCAAACAATATAAAGTTCAGGATCTGTCTCTTACAAAAGTACGCTTAACTAATAAATTTTAGATTGTTTGATTAATGTATTATAAAATATGTTAAATAGTTTATTATCCATTTAATATTAATAAATCAAACTACTTTATAGATTTATATTTTATAACTAATTAAGTTAATTAACTTTATACATAATTGATTGAATACTTAATAAATAATAAATTGAACTAGTATCCTTAAATTATAAGAATGCGTATGCCTTTTTCTACCAAAGCTGATAAATGTTTCATTCTGTATGTGCATGTCGTCATTAAACTAGGCCAAGTATATATGAAAATGCAACAACGTAATTAGGGTACACATAAAGGGAGATATACATTAAGTGAGAATAATTTTAATTTTAAGAAAATGAAAAATTTAATTCTAAGTTGTACAGTCATACATAAAAACAAAAGATTCTTAATATTATGTTATTTTTGTATATTTATTATTTAATAAACATTAATATAAGTTATAAGTTGTATTATTTACATAATGTTTTTAACAACACAATTTTTTTTATATTTCTATATATCATATTAACAATCTTATTTCATACTTTTTCTCTCTTTTTTCATTATACAAAAAATGGCAAAATTATTCTTTAGATCTTTGAATTATTTAGAAAATCTTAAATAGATCCCTATATTTAAGTTCGTATACTTATAAAACATTATAAAATAGAAGTCCTTAAACTTATAAATCATTTTTAATTAGATCCCTATCTTGCTAAAGGTT
>PYAF01004968.1:1646112-1657130 GCA_007407185.1 Glycine tomentella | reverse complement strand
ATGTAACAAGAAATGTTTTTTAATTCAAAATTAAAATAATTATTCATTTACTAAAAATTGCGTTATTACGGATATTATGAAGAAAATTAGGGAGTTGTAAGAACCTATATAAGTTGGAAATAAAACAACAATTATTTTTTTGTTTATTTTTAAAAAATCCATATAAATGGATTCAACACTAAATAAGGGTTTAATTAGAATAAAGTAAAACGGCTTGAATTAAGAATATAGTTTTAGCAATAAGTCAAGACAATTATGGTTTCTCTTTTTAAAAAATATAATTTTAGGTTGCAAAGGTTATTGAAAAATGTTTATGTAACATGACTGATAAAGTAATGATCACCATTTTGAAGTTACTGGAAGATGCATTTAAATATGTAAAAGTTCATTATTCATTTTATGAGAAAAATAAGGTGAATTATAATCTTGATCTTAATTACACCAAGATAGATGTATGTTAAAAAAATTGCATGTTGTATCGGGAAGAAGATGAAACTTTAGATATTTATAGACATTGTAAAGGTCTTATATTACTTTTTCTTGAAACCAAGGTTGCAAAGGTTATTTGTGTGTCCCAAAATAGCAAAGTCTATGTGATGACATGTTTTAAATAGTAACCTAGATGGATTGTTTAGGTATCTAGGAGATGCTTAAGCATGAAAATGTTTTGATCAATGTCACCTTGAATTTGCTTTAGAACTTAAAAATGTTTGCCTTAGCCTTGCAATTGATGGCTTTGGTCTATATTGTACCGTGAATAAGCTATAGTATATGGCAAGTGAGTATAATTCCAAACAACCAACCTCCTTAGGAGTGCATGAAGCAATCTTCTTTGATTATTTCCATTATTAATCAATCTAATGTTGAGGAATAAGATAGGTGTCTATGTACAATCTCTAATATCAAGGAGTTGAAATGAGCTGGGGGGAACCTATAGTTCTTCTTTCAAAGAAATGTTTAGAATGCGAGTGATTCTCATGTGGACAATTAGTTATTTTCTTGGACTTTATATTCTATCAGTTGGAATACTTATACTAGCTATGTTTGTCCAACTTGAAATTTTGATGTTTTTCCTTTGTTTATTAAGATTTAGTAACAAATGATGTATCATGGGTCATCAACAATTTTTGGAGATGGGTCATAAATTTATATTGAAGAAAAAACACTTTGATGGCATAAATGACAAAAAGGGTGCACCAATTATTTTTATTTGAGTAAGAAACTTTGGAACAACTTGATGTCATGAATGCAACCTTGTGTCAAATAGTAAAGAGAAGTGAAATCGTGAAGATGAAAGACCAAGGCAAAGGAAAAGATGAGCATATATTTTTAACCTTTTTTATTGGAAGGATAACTTTTTGTGTCATAACCTTGATGTTATGTATATTGAGAAGAATGTTTGTGATAAGGCGTTATATACATTACTTTAAGATGAAAAATCAAAAGGTCATCTTTAAGCTCGTTTAACCTAAAAAAATATAGTTACAAAAGCAAATCTTTGACTAGATGAAAATGAAAAAAATATATTACTTTATTGTTTACAATGACAAAAGAATGAATGAAGATATTTTTCATTACATTAAAGAATGTAAAGATTTCAAATGGTTATTCAAAAAACATATGTCATTGCATTAATGATCAAAACTCTAGGATATTTGGGCTTTAGAGACATGATTGTCACATCCTCATGCAACATTACATTCAATAATCGTACACAATGTTTTACTTGACTGAGTGATTGTAGTTAGGGACGGATCCAAAACTTTGTTAAAGGAGGAACTATATTTTTTTTTTCTTTTTGTGATCCAGATCACATGATAATTATAAAAAAAATTACTTTAAAAAAAATCTGAAATATTAATCTGTAGAAAGTAGGCACAAGAAGATGAGTAAAAAGTGTATTATTTACTAATTTGCATAAGGATGTAATTCTGGTTATATACATAGAGAGATAGAGAAAGAGAGTGGAAACTAGTTAATAAATGCTGAAATGTTGTTGTTTACATTATGCCTAAGAATTTGAATGATACTGAAGAAGTTGGAGAAGATATTACACTTTAACTTGTATCTTACATTATGTTTATTAGTTGAATGTTATGTTTGAATTTTCTTTAATTATTTATTAGTTTAAATACTAAAAATTTATAAAATTTGTCAAGTATTATATAAGTACTCGTGAGAATGATATCTCTATTTATCAAATATTATTTGACAATTTAGTATGTTTGTCAATAAGTCAACAACTATCATCAAATAAAATAAAATAGTGTAACATAAAAAATATGTAGGAGGAATAAGTGAAAAACAAACAAATAATAAAATATGTTTTATTTAAAAAGTTTAATAAACAAATTTAATAAATATTTTAAGAATAAAAATGAAATAAAATATGAATGTTTGTCAATTTTTATCTTTGGATCAAAAACTAATCTTATTTGTGGTGTGTGATTGCTTTAATGAAATTTTGCAAATGAACCAAATTAAACACGAATTATCTCGTTAAATAGATTGTTCTTTCATATGTGAATCAAAGTCTTACACCAATATATCAACTCTTTGAATTAGAGAAAAATATTTATACTTATAACAATATATTTTATTTTATTTAATTAAAGAAAAAATAAGAAAATGTTCCCATTAAGAAACGAAATCTTGAAATTTCTCTTTCTTTTCTTTTTTTCTTAAATAATTTTTTAAAGATTTTCTCCCTTTTCTCTTTAGCATAACAGGTTATTTAAATATCCTAATTAATTAACTTGAAACATTCTTTAGAGTCTGTGCGTAATATTCTATATCAAACCAGCTCATTTCTAATATAGATTGGTTCTGTTCATGGCTTAAGAATACATTCATTAATTCACGTTTCAATAATAATACCAGCTTACACGTCATCTTCGTTTTGATAAAAGTCATATGGCCATCTTAATTAGTATAACGCGCATCATTATTTTAACAGAATTGAATTTGGTGTTGGATTTTAAAATTTAGGGGATTACCATGAAATAAGTGAATTATTTTCAAGAACTCAAGTTAATATTTCAGGGAATTGATAGAGTTTTTCAAATCGTGTGAATAAAATAAAATTTCGGTACCTAACTAGGTTTTATTTCTTTTAAAAAAAAAAAAACTTTGTAGGTAAGTGGCCTAATGTAATGAGCAAGATTTCACCATCTGAATAGAGAAAGGAAAAGAAAAAGACGAAGAGAGTTGTTGTTTTCATACTTCAGCCTTTTTTGTATAGACTTACCAATTGCAGCAGCAATGTCTAGTTGGAAAATTTCGTCATATTTCCAAGACAATGCACTTGACATATATATAATAGGCTACAAGCATCTTAGAGTCTACCATGGTAATTTTGGTTCTTTTCAGCCACCAATAATATTACGTGAGAAGTTGTGTATGAATTTATCATGTGAAGCATTGCTTTGGAATTACACTGGGATATATGTTAATTACATCATTCTCATTGCATGCACGTATAGCTGAATAGTCACCGATAAAGATCTATTCTCTGATACATATATATATCAACATCGATTTGTGTCTTAACTTGCTTTGCCAGCTTTCTATAGATCTTATATGATCGTATATATGATGCAAATGCAATCGGTTTAACTTCAAATTAATTAAATATTAGAATATACTTATTTTTTTAATAATTCATCCAATTATAGATTTTGAGTTTTATATATTATAAACTTCACTCTATCAAAAAATAAAATATATAATAAATTAAAAAAATGTATATATATCATAATTACTTTAAAAATTATATTCATATGACAATTTCTAAATATTGATCAACCTTGTAACCCTTATAAAAATTAAACTCTTTAACTTGTACTTTTAATGTTTGTACTATAACAGCAAAACAAGAAAAAAAGGATGAATCTAACTTACGAAAATGTACGTAAATGTGAATAACAAAAAGAGCAGATTACCGCGAAGAATATGGAGAGGGTAGAAAAAGCTAGCATGAAAGGAATGTATCGTGGAGGTGGGGCTATTAGTGAGTAACCAGAAAGTGGTCCTGATAGATGAAGTCCATTTGTGAATTTTATAAAGAGATTCATGAAAGACAGCTTCTATACATATCGCTATACATTTGTAGATATATAGCGTGGCCAACGAAGCAAGAGTTAATGTAAGACACACATACTCTTTATATAAAATACTCATTATATATGATTAATTTTGCAAAATAGTGTTATATGTTTAAAGAGGAAAAAACACAAATCTCGATCTTTACAAAATTGTTTAGGATTTTTTTTTTTAACTACATATGCATATAAGTTATATATGCATGCATGCATGTATTCTTTCCTTTTGTTTTTCATATTACAACAATAAAATATTTTAAGAGAAATCAAATTTGTATCTCACTATTTTGTACGGGCAATGCCCACAAGGGTACACTGTTGGTACATGATTTGTCTCTCAATGAATGTCATGCATGCCCAACTATATAATCACATACTCTCGTTATCAAGGAAATTCAAATGTATATAGTTCATAACTTCGCATGAGGGTTTACTCGGAACAAAAGCTCTTCAAATAGTTAGCAAAATGGGTAGTGATGGTGATTTGAGGTATTGCCTAGCAAGAAGAGCGGGTAGGGGCCATGCCCTCACATGCACGTTAGGATCGATATTCGGGAAATAGAATTAATTGCATGAGGCATTGGTACGTGAAGGTCATATTCAGCTAGCATTCACTTGCAGTTGCTAACGAAAGCAAATTAATGGTCGTGACTATGTCTATGAGGTATGTAATAGTCTTACTAGACAGCACCAAAGTTCCAAATTTGCTTTTATTTTTGTCTAGCTAATACGTCAATGAGATGGAAAATTTGCATCATTGCCAAGCAAAAATGGGTCATCTTTGGAATTACATGGACTTGTCAAGAATGTGACCCAAGCAAGGTAGAGAGTAGTATTCCAAACTCATGATTTCATTATCTATGCATCATTAATTATCACCAAAACAACCATTTTCTTCTTTGAATGTTTTCCCACTTAAGAATTAATTGAGATATTCATGCATGTATGATCATTTATCATAATTAATTTCAATCAATTTTTAGAGATCTAATGTAAAATCATTTTCACCTAGTCCCTTATACTTTTAAGACGATTAGTTGACAGTTGACACATACTTGAATTCGACAAATCAGATCACAGAAAGGCTTTTGGTGTCAATTCCTTCGCTCAGAGGTTACGGGTAATAATAGGATTGCCAAAATTGGTTACTTCATCCCATTATATACACGCATCAATTGGTATTGTTATTATGGGATAAAATCTGGTTCAGAATTCTCAAAGACTTAATTAAAATTAATTCTACAGTATATTTTAAAAATAATGATTTTGGTTTTTGTATTTTTTTTTAAAAGTGTGGTAGATTTTATCTTTGATAAAATCAAAACAACATATAGGATAAGAATAAAATCTATTGTATCCAAGAAATACATATTAAGATTTTTTGTTATTTTGATATTAGGATAAAATTAGTTTGTTATTTTGATATTAGGATAAGATTAGTTTCTATTATAACTTTGATTTATATATTCCACTTTTAACTCATCAAATAAATTCAACTTACTAATTCAAAACACTTCTTGTTAATACAATAGATTTTATTCTTGATTACATTTTTTGGAATTCATTTCTCACATTTTGGCCAATTTTGTCATTATGACTATAAAATTTACATATTTTATCACTTGCTTTTCAAAATTTTACATATGTTTCCACTCGATTTTTCAAAATTTCACAAAATTTGCTCCCTTTATTATTATGAAGCAGTTTTGTTTTTAAAATTAAATGATAAAATGTATGAAGTTTTGCAAATGATACAATGTATAAAAAAAGTTTTTTTTTAAAGGAATGTAAAAAAAAAAAGTGGTAACAAAAATCTGTGAAAAAATGTGCAAATTCTGGTGACAAAATTTGCAAAAACAAGATAAATGACAAAAAGTCCAATTAGACCATTTTAAAATACAGAAAGAGAACAGATGGAGTGGGGAATGAAGACGAGAAGTAGGATCGTACTAGATGTGTGGCAGAATGAGTGTCTGAATTGAACTCGAGGGCTCCGTGACTTTAGGCGCGGCCCGATACGGTTTTCACTTTTCATGAGTCCGTGGTTTGTATTTTGTAACAAAGCAGAAAGAGGTTACCTACTCACTCACTAACTCTTTCTGTCTCCTCCGACCAAGGTAACATCTCCCCCGTGACTGCATGAACAACCTTTTTCTTTCTTCGTACCAAAGTACTTTGGCCATGTTTGCTATTCTGTCTACTCTAACCATGCCAATTTACAGGAACAAATTGGAATAATGGTAATTCAACGATCAATACTAGGGAACCATCTCTTAATTACTTGGGCCTGCGGTTTAAACCAACAATTAATTAAATAATAAATTTGTCTATAAGTACTTTTGTCATTATGTCAACCTAAAAGTAGCTTTTAATAGGAATATGTAAAAAAATCCATAATTATAAAATAATTCATATTCAATCTAATCTAATCTAATTCCTTTTAAATCTATTTAAATGGATTAATTTTATATCAAAATCTATTTTTTTAGATTTTAAATTCAATCCAATTAATTAGATATGAATTGAATATTTTTTGGATTTTTTAAATTCAATATAATTTTTGGACAATGACAACTACGTTTTTTTTGACAAACTTTGTTAGGAGCCATTTTTGGTCGACGTAATCTAGAGTTATTTTGGTCGACGTCAACTAATGATGATTTTAAACTGTTACTGGTTGAGCCTATTTCTCAGTTAATGTTGGTAAGGTTTCTTAGCCAACATTGATTGAGACTATTTTTTGGTCGATGACATCCAAAGTCTTTTTGTTCGACATCAGTTTAGACTATTTTTTAATCGACGTCAGCTAGGTTTTTTTGTCGATATATGTCGAGATTATTTTTTTATCGATGTCAAGTAGGTTTTTTGCTTGACACCGACTAGGGCTTTTTTGATCGACATCATACGAGACTATTTTTTGATCGACATCGACTGAAAAACATCATTGACCGACATCAGCTAAAAAACATCACCAACCGACATCGGCCAAAAACCTAGTTGACACCGGCCAAAATATTCCCCCAATTGACGTCAATCGAAAAAACCTAGTTGATGTAAACAAAAAATATTCCTAGCTAACGTTAGCCAAAATAAATAGTCATGGTTAATGTTGGCCAACAAATCCTAGTTGTTGCCAATAAAAATATAGTTTCAACCAGTGTCAGCAAAAAAACCTAGCCAACGTCGACCAAAAAATAATCATGATGAATGTTGACAAAAAAAAAATCTTATCAATGTTAGTCACAAAAACCCTAGCCAATGTTGACCAAAAACTAGTCACGATCGATGTTGATCAAAAAATCCCTAGTCAATGTCGGCCAAAAAATATCACCAAACAACATTGACTAAAAACCTTAGCCGACCTCAAAAAAAATTAATCCTACCTAAGATCGATAAAAAATATCCTTGATCAATGTCGATCGAAAATGCACTGACTGATGTCAACCAAAAAATACATGGTTGATGTCGGTCTAAAAATGTCTGGACCAATATTTGTTGAAATTGCCATGGTTGAGTTAGGCAAAAAATATACTAACCAAGATCGATAAAAAATAGTCTTGACCAAAGTTGGTTGAAAATAGCTCTCAAATAGACAAATACTAAGTTTTCACTTTTTAACATTTAATAACTAAAATTTGTATTAAAAAAATTCTTATAACATTTAAGTGGATATAAATTGGATATGATCAAATTCATATCCATTTAAATGGATTGGATCTTGAATCTAAATTGTTGTTTTTTTTAAATATGAATATATTAAAGTCCAATCCATTTAAATAGATATGAATTGGATTATTAAAAATCCAATCCAAACCCACCCCTAGCTTTTAATATTGTTTATTATTTATTGTTTAAAGTTACACACTTATAATACTTAATTCAAATGGTAATTCATTTTTTATTAAATTATTTATATGCCTTTATTTTTTCTTTTTTAAGAATATAAAATTAAGACATCATAAAATTTTAAAATGATAAAATAAAATATATTATTTTTCTTAAAAATGTCCTAGTAACATAAAAAAATAACATAATATTTTCAACGACCAACTTCAACTGACGAAAATGAATCCCTAATAAAATAACAAACTACAAAGAATCAATCTAGGATGAAGTAGGTTATATAAATGAGTTGTTTATCTTAATTTTATAGATCTTATAATTTTACATAAATATAAATAATATATACAAAAAAATCACTCTAATATTAAGATTGTTAAAATAAATGTTTAACTTAGTTTTGTAGTATTATTTATGTTATAAATGTTTTAAACAGGAGTTACTTATATTATATAAGTAAAATATTTATATAAACAATTTCATGTCATCTACTTTCATGGGAAAAAAAAAAAGATTAAACAACTCATATTTTTGTTGTACTATTTAACATAAGATTTTTATTGAGAAGCAAATATTCTTTAACGCTGGCTAAATTTTTATCACCACAACCATTGATATCTTTTAACTATTTTCTTAGCATTAATCTCCAAGAGCATATCCAATGGTAGTTCCTACATGTGTGCAACTAAAATATACTTTTATTGTACATTATTAAATGAAATTATATTGTATTTTTTAATAATATTTTATTTTTGAATTTTTTCGGTAGATTGATTTAAAATTTTAGTTTTTTTAAAAGTTATTTATATGATATTAAAAATTTAAATTTAAGTTTCTATACAATTTTAAAAAATGTGGGGGTGCAAATAACAATAGGGTATGAGAATAACAATCCCCTTTCCTGCTTCATCTATGGTATAGCCCAGCCCACCAGCTACCACTTAGCAATATGTCCGTCCATTTTCAAATGCAGCACTCGCCCAAAATGAAAAAAAAAAAAAATTGCAGCAATGCAGCATAGTATTTTTGGTATGAAAATTGAAAAGTCCAACAGTATATAAGATACAAGAAATTGGAATCAACTATTGTTATTCTTGCTTTGACGTGTGATCAGTATACTGCTTCACTTTTTGACAAAATATTTCTAAGTTTCACATGATAGTAATAAGAACATTTTTAGTGATAGATTTTAAACAGACATTTTAGATTATTTTTTGATACATCTTATAGTGTCAAATAAAATTAAAGATCTCAAAAAAAAATTTTCATTTTTTTCTTTAGTAGTAGATCTCATTTTGAAATCTTAGAAAGAGAGAAAAAAAAATTATTTTATTTTGAATAATGTGTAAATCTTAAGAGTTCTTTTTCAAGAACTCATTCTTCATATTAGAGATTTCTCATCTTCTTTATTGAAAAACTAATAAAAATTAAATTTTCAACTCAAAATCTTTGTTTAAAAGTCCAACAGTTTCTAAGAATCAAATGCAAATGGCCTATCTTGACTCACCAAAATACCCTGCACTTTCGCTCAGAATTATACTCGGTGGCATTGGATATGTTTTCAAGCATTCATTTTCCACGTCAAAGTACAGAGATTTGTGATCATCAGTGTAATACCAATGTATAGCACCATTACAATAAACACCTTGATTCATAAACATGCAGGGGGGAGTAATAAAAGAAGATCGCTCTAACGACCTTTCTCAGAAGAATATATCGAAATCTCATGGGTATAGACGATGAACCGAAGTTGGGTCCAAGTCAAAGTCCAACAAAACAGGGGTATTAGGGGGTTCATGAAAATGCAACTTTTTCGAACTGAAACAAGTTTAAAATATTGCGAAGAAATAAGAGGGTCATAAGCAAGAAAGGAAACAGATCTTTCGTCTAAAGATGAACTAATTAACAGTATCATCAAACGCGACAAAGTGCTTGGTGATTGGATTACATATATTCAAAGTAATAAATACCAAAAGAGGCAAACTCTGTTCAGTTGATTGAACAGAAAACGTGAATTATAATAAATCTTCTGATATCTATGTTCAATTTCTACATATCATTATGACCAAATGACCACTACGTATTGTTTCATTACAGCACTACTTGTGCATTTATAAATATATATAATACATTTGTTTACAAATGAAAAAACATACGAAGTAATAAGTGGCCAAAGGATGGAATTCATACTCAGTCTCCTCCATGTGTGTTCCAACAACAAGTAGCAAGCCATTGCATGATTGCCTAACCCTAAGAAAAAACTCGAGAAAATTGAGGGAACTGCAAAGGTTGAGATCATCATGCGTTGTAAGAGAGGTGTTGGTGAGAGGGAAAATAGGGAAAGAGTGAGACCTCTCATCAAGACTTCTCTTATCACGCATGATGATTTGAGGGAAAGAGTGAGAGCAGCAAGAAGGAAGAAGGCAAATGATAAAAGTGAGAGGTGAAGTAGTAATTACTGTCTCCGGACATATAATGCACACCTAACCCCATTATGATAATTAAACTCAATTTGTTTTCCTCTCAATCACCATTCTTCTTTGTTTTTATTACCCTTGTTATTGGCTGGCGGTTCAGCTTTATATATACATAAGTGATTCAATGTACTATATAAGTTGTTGTCCCATGGGTTTTGTGCATTAGGGTTACAGTCTTAGTTGTGATCACATTTAAATGGTTATTGAAATTAATTAAAAAATATCGGTCCCTAAGGAAGCCCCGACCCCGAAAGGGCTGCCGTCCGATGGGTACACGAAAGTGACGAAGTTGCTTTGACTACAGAACCATGCCTGTCTGTTGGAGTGGATTAAAAGATTAGGGCATACTGGATTTATTTAATAATATCCACGATTTATGAATATATTTTTTAATAAAAAGAAATAAGGTAAGGCCATTCCATTTCTACAAAGTACTCACAAGTTCCATAGCTTGGGGTCCGCTAGCCCGATCATGATTTTCCTACCCCCAGAGGGAAAAATCCTTCCCTTTTTTGGCCGGTTGTGGGCGAGGAGGGATTCGAACCCCCGACACCGTGGTTCGTAGCCACGTGCTCTAATCCTCTGAGCTATAGGCCCCACC
>PYAF01004968.1:1577599-1646012 GCA_007407185.1 Glycine tomentella | reverse complement strand
ATAAGGTAAGGCCATTCCATTTCTACAAAGTACTCACAAGTTCCATAGCTTGGGGTCCGCTAGCCCGATCATGATTTTCCTACCCCCAGAGGGAAAAATCCTTCCCTTTTTTGGCCGGTTGTGGGCGAGGAGGGATTCGAACCCCCGACACCGTGGTTCGTAGCCACGTGCTCTAATCCTCTGAGCTATAGGCCCCACCTCGTAAATTATGGATGATTGTGCGATTTGTGTGGTCTCAATTAAAGGGCTGTGGTATATTTTTTTTATGCGAAAAACAAAACGAAAATAGTTTTCCAGCAAAAGAAAATTATTTTAACCAGGAGATTAAGGCACTTCGTGTCTTTTTACATATTTTAAATGAAAAAAGATTTAGAAGTTTAAAAAAGTAACTAACGTCACGCTTAGTTATTAGGAGAGTAGTTTAAGTTTAAAAATTAATAAAGAATAAAATTGTCTAAAATTTGTGAACACAAAAAAAGTATTCTCATTAATGGTATAGATGAAACGAATGTGATAGCAGTAATTGAATTCTTAAAATTTACATAATCAAGATCAATTAACTGGGCTTACGAGTATATAAGAAAGAGTCTTATTAACTAATGTGCTCAAGATATTGATTAAAGAAGAAAAATCAGCATTAGTATTCACATCTCCCAAATGATTATTAAGACCCCTCATCTATTCAAAAATGTTTTTTTTTTTAATTTATGAAAATAACACTTACATTTGACACTTCCCATAACAAAATGGAAACAAGTTTTTAATCTCTCATTTGTTTAAAACATTTGAAGATGTACGCTAGACTAGTTGAAGATTAAGAATACAATCTAAAAAAAAATTACATTTAACTATTATATCAAATTCTTTGATAATGTGACAAGTTATTAGACCAATATTATTGTTATGTCCTCAACTAAGTTATTACTTGAAAACAATGACTATAAAAGTAATAACAAAAAAGTTCAACGACTTTGATCGGTCCAAATTTAGATTAGAAACTAAAAGCAAAAATCTAAAAAAGTTTAGGGACCAATAAGATGATAAATCCTAAGCATTCTTAAAAAATATAGTTATGGGTATAAAGTACAATCATTAGTATTACATTAAAAGGCTAAAATAACACTTATTTTTGAAGAAAAAAAATTCCTAACAGAATACTTATTATGAAATCAAGGGAAATAAATATAACAAAAATCAATAGTCTTATGACACATGAAATCTATAATTACGTATAGTCTTATTAAAATATTAATGCACTTTAATTAGTTTTTTTTGTTTTGTTTGAAATCAACATATTTTTATTGGCAAAATGAATATTATTTGAAAACAACACAACTTTAGCACAACACAACATATCTTCATCAAATCAAATAGCTAGGGATAAAACTAAATAAAAATGGACAATTGATAAAAAAATCCTACATTCCAATTACATTATGTCGATATGAGTAGAACTGAGATTAAACCATTTGAGTAAGGTTATAGATTAGAGTCTCATGAACGAAAAAAAAAAAAAAACATGATCAGAGGAGACAACTCACTAAATTTGGTCAGTATATTCTTCTATAAAAATTAATCAAGGACAAAAATCAATAAATACTTCATACTTATAATATAATAAACAAAAATAATAATTAAAATCCTAAATGTTTACATTTGTTTCCTTTTTCAATTATTTTATTTATTTTTTACATTTGGTCGATGACTTTGATGTTTGTAGTCAATCCTAATAGAGAATAGGCATGGCAACGGGGCGGGGCGGGGACGGGTATTGCATTCCCCGTCCCCGCCCCCGCCCCCAAACCCGCTCCCCGCCCCCGTTCCCCGCCGGGTTTTAAAACTCATCCCCATCCCCGTCCCCGCTTGGGGTCGGGTTTTCCCCGCCCCGTCCCGCCCCCGCTATTTGATTAAAATTTAAAAAATAAAAAAAAAATAATATAACTTTTTTTATTGAAAAATCGGATAAAAAAGTTAATTATGTAAAAAAAAAATAATAACAAACCCACATTTAAAATATGGGATCATAATTTTAAAATTACAAAACAAAATCAATCAATTCAATTAAAAAAAATTAGAAAATAATATATATTTTTATTTTTTTTATTTTTTTAATATTATTTATTACGGGGCGGGGGGCGAGGGCGGGGACGGGGGCGGGGCGGGTATTAGTAACCCCATACCCGCCCCCGCCCCCACTTTTGGCTACCGGGGAAAACCCGAACTCGAACCCGAAAAATTCGGTTTTTCCCCATTAAAATCGAAACGGATTCGGGCAGGTACCCACGGGTTCGGGTCCCGCTGCCATGCCTAATAGAAAAGCTTAATTACCTAAATTTTGTTGTTTACACTACATGAGTTATCACCTAGCTAATACCCTCAGCTGTTTGTTTAAAATATTTTTCCGGCCTTGAGAATGATGATATTTAGAAAGATGCATGATTGAGAAAGTGAAACAAATTAAAAGTAAAGGAGCTAACGAATGTCTTAAAGAAAATATAAAATAAAAAATAATAAAAATAATTTTAGCAAAATAACGATTGAATATATTGGTAATATTAAATATTATATTAACAATTATTTTAATAATTTGACTATATTCTTATAATGCTTAGATAACATCCAAAGATAAAAATTATACCTTTCTGACCATGCATCCCCTCGATCAGCTCCCATACAAATGAAGTCATTTTTTACCAGTATTTTTCTCTGTAAGCAATGTCATAGAAAGTAGCCTTTTTTGTCTTTATTAATGACATCTAGTACGTCAATCGTCTTATGCCAAGTGAGAGAGGCATACCAATATATATATCCTATTTAGAAAAGGTTGCCGGCCGATCCCAAAAAAAAAAGAAACAAAACAAGAGTCAAAGAGAAAAAAAAAACATTTGAGTAAACCTGTTTATTCTGAAAAAGGTTTCTTCATATTAGAGATGATATAGTATAATACATTTAAGTGAAGTATATTACTTAATTTGTTATCTTAGGTCAATGTGAGAGTCTTTTTTTATTTTTATTTAGAGTGTATATCCTTTGCGATATTATATGTCAAGATGTTACGATGTATTAAAATTGTTCCACCATATTTTAGGATTCTTGGGATGTTATTATGTCCAAGCCAATTTTATGACATATTTAAATCTTTGGAAATGATTGGTCAGACTTGGATCCGATAAGACTAGAGGGTTGGGACCTGAGTCGGAAGGTCTGAGCTAAAGGGATCAAATAACAGTCTGACTCAAAGGATACATAGCTCTCGATCCTCAACCACGAAATACATAGAGACTGAAGTATGAGGATGGAATAACGATATGATCTAAAGGATAAATAGTCCTTGAGCCTCGAACATAAAATGTGTAGCGATTAAGGTATGAGGATCGGATAATGATTCAATCCAAAGGATACACTAAGAAAGCCTTGCATCATATTTAGAGAAATTCTCGCATATTCCATTGATGCATGTGGAGTTTTATATTCTTATTCATAAATATTATAGAGAATTGACGTCTGCATGGCTGCCAAGAATGATGTCATTTTATTAGAAACAAAAAAAAATTATTCTTGAAGTTTCAACATTTCTATTAAGGGTTAAATATCCTTTTCATACTTGAAAAATAAGTCATTTTTCTATTATTACTTCAAATTCAGTTTTGATCAATTACGCACCTAATTTTTTTTTATGTTTCAACGTAGTACCTATCGTTAATCTCATTTTCTGAAGTGATAATGTGTTACACAAAGTGTCACATCATCAAGCTAATCAATGACATATAGTCAAACTAAAGTCATATCATCATTTATTATTATTATTTTTTAAAAATCAAATTATTATATTTCATTAACTAATAAAATTTATATAAAAAAAATTCCTCGTCTCCCTCCTCTCCTTCTCCCTCTTCTCACTCTCCAAGTCTACCAAATTCGTCATTGACGTCATGCTAGCTTCCGTCGCGAACCTGCTACATGATTCCTCCACACCCCGCACGTCTGCTATGAATGTTGCCACCTCGATCCCCGTGGCGAGGTAGATCGCATTGCATGGCTTCTCCAGCTTCTCAAACGACTACGCCAGAATGGAGACACATGCGCCCTTCGTCACAGCGCGGTGCGCCAATGCCAACCCGATGTTGCACGATCAACTTTTGATGAACACGTGCTGATAAAATTGTCATGGTTGAGGCATGTGGAGAAGGATTTTGTGGTGTGGTAGAGGACGGAGAAGGAGAGGCGGTGTGGCGGCTTTGTTCTCTTCATTGTGCCTTAGATTTCTTCCATGACGCACGCAAAAACCTCGCTAACAACACCAACTCCCTCATTGTTTCAGTGGAGTACCACCTTGAACCAAAACACAAACTCGCCACAGCATACGGTGATGTTGTTGAAGCGCTGCACTAGATCAAAGCCTAATCAAATGATTGGTTGCGCAACCACGTGGATTTTCCAATTGTTACCTTATGGGAAGTAGCATTGGAGCAAACATCCCATACCACATAGGTCTACGTGTGGCTGCGGAGGAAGATAGTTATCTAGCACCACTTAAGATCAGAGGGCTGATATTGAGCCAACCATTTTTCGCAGGCTTGATGACATGACACTGGGTCTGTCATGTCATTATTTAACAGAATGAGACTAACAACAGATATTACGTTGAAACATAAAAAAATTTCAGGTAAGTAATTGACCAAAAATAAATTTGAAGCAATAATCTAAAAATTACTTATTTTTCAAGTATAAAATATATATTTAAGCCTTCTATTAATTAATGGCACTAATCAAATTGCTAATCGTTTTCACATATCTTGTGACCGATTAAGAGTATTATTGAACACATGCAACATTGAGTGGATAAGCAAAAAGTATGAGAAAGTGACTTTTGCAAACTCTAACAAATATCATAAGAAGCACGAGTATTTTGTAGCAAGCATAGAAAAAAATAACAAAGTATTTTGTAGCTAGCGTAAATGAATTAAATTAAGTTCTTACTAAGGACAACATTTGATATTATATTTCACTGAGGAGGCGTATTTGAGAAACCTCGTATTACACCCTTCTTGGGACATGTACTATTTTCTTCTGTATATGGACCGCAATACTGCCCTGTGTTGTTTTCCAAGTTTCAAGGAGGGCTAGTCCTTCAAGGATACCACACACTGTGAGTTTAGTTGTGTGAAACGAAATTGAGAAAAAAATATATATTTAATTTTATTACTGTGATAAAAATCTAGAATTCATGTAAATTTTTGGAAATTTTCTCTCTGTTCTTAACTATTTGAAACTAAATCAAACAATGACTTCGTTAATGGATGGTGTCAGGTGTCGCTATAATAACCATGTTTTGAAAAAAAAAAAAATCTCATGCTAACAGCGTGGGAGCGGCGCTAGTAGCGTGGTAAGTGGCGCCGTTAGCGCTAGAAGTCGACCATGTGGCGCGATTAGTGCCAGTTATGGCGCGGTTAGCGCCAGAAGTCGACCATGTGGCGCACCAGAATAGTCCTGGAGACCCTTTGTTTCGAATATTTGGCGCGATTAGCGCCAGATATGACGCGATTAGTGCCAAAATGCTCTAGGAAGCCTTTTCTTTCGAATTGGTGGCGCGATTAGCGTGGGGTTTGACGCTATTAGCGTGAAAACGCAGCTGGGGGCCTATAAAAGGCCATTTTTTACGAATTTTTCTGGCCAAACCTCATTATCTCCTTCCTTCCGCCATTGATAAGCTTGGAGAGCTTCATATCTTCTCCATACTTCATCTAAACACTTCATATCCAACTAGAAAGTTGATTAGAACTCCTCCATGAACTAGATTCCTGCTTCAGTTCTTCGAAAGAACCATCAAACAGAGAAATCCTGTTCCCTAGGGAACTTTGGAAACTGAGTTTTGGAGGAAATAGAAGGCGATTCAAGGACGCCAGAGCTTAGAGAAGCGATCCTTCAACCTTCCTCGACAGTTTAGAGGTAAGAAACTCAGGTTTTACCGATTGATTTGTGAAATGGTTCTTGGGATGAATAGTGACCAACTTGTGTTAGGGCTGGAATTAGACTTGGATTCTTTAGAAACGTATGATCAGGAGATTGTTCTGATTAATACTAAGCTTTGAAACATGACTTTTGATGAAGTTTGGATTTGACTCTGAGATATGTATGAGTAGGAAGAATGTTGATGAAATGGAAGGTTTTATGATAGATATGAGCCTAAGTGCCTTTACAAAAGTTGTTTAGGAGGCTAAATAAACGGTGAAAATGTGTTGAAATAACTATTTTAGTCAAGTTGGATAATTGTTGAAATATGGTATGGTTAGAACATGAAATTGAACTTATGCAGAGTCTAAGGAGACTCTAAGGTCTTGGTTGGACTAAGATAGATCCTGTTGAGGGTCTGTGAATCGCCTATAAGGCGGTTAGCTTTGACAACCCTAAGATAGAGAACAAAGAGGGTTTTAATGAAAAGAATAGTGTTTCTTTTCGTTTTAATGGTTGAGAACCGTTATCGATTGATTGTTTTGTACACCTTGTGTAGGGCGTGATAGTGACATTGCTGGTGATTGTGACCACGAAGCCGGGAGAACCGGTGTAGCGCTGAGAGCAGGTAAGCTCTTTGTTCTTGGGAGTGTTTTCCACTGTTGTGTTCCACCATACTCCAAGGGAGTTATGATTATTATATATCTGGATGCATGTATATTGAAATTGTGTGTTCTGTTTATGGAAACATGTATATGATGAGCTCAACACTGTGATAGTGTTGTTATGTGCTTGATTAGATTCTCTGACCAGTAGAATTGAATTTAATAGTTTATATAGATAAGTCCTGATGTGGGATGTGTCCATATGAATGGATGAAGCCTCCTCAGGCATGTTTAGTAGGTCCTGATGTAGGATGTGCCTATATGAATGGATGAAGCCTCCTCAGGCATTGATTTATATATGTATCTGCTATGTACATGTGATAACTGTGATGACTAGTTTGTAATGCCAATTTTGATATTATGTGCATGAAAGTGAACCAGGGGAAGGAAAGACCTCCAAGGACCCTGAGTTTACTGAGATTGTTATCTCACCCCTGTTGGGGATTATGTTTTGCAGGTGAAGCTCAGGGAGCAGCTGATAAATCCCAGGGCAAGAGGCCCGAGCAGGGATAGATTCTAGGAGAATCTTAGGCATAGATTGAAGAGCATGTTGGCTCTATTTTTTTTTGCTTTATGCCTATGTTTTTTGTATCTGATGAGGGATATGTATAGTTTTGAGACATATACTTTGTATATATATGAACATTCACCATATATGATGTACAGTTGATGTTGTTTATGACGTTTGATGACATCATTATCTTTTGTTTTTCTGCTTCCATTTTCATTATCTATGATAATTGCTACGCCTAACCACCATAAGTTAATGTTAATGAATCAGATGCATACGGGTCGTTATAGTTGCTAGCTGTAGGAAAATTTGGGTGTATCTAGGAAACGATAAATATTGCATATATGTTATATTAAAAATAGAATACTTATAAGGTTAATTATTTTAAATAAGATTTTCATGACTTGTGGAATGATCGATAAAATGGCTCATCGATCATGTCTCACTACTATTCCTTCGGAAGCAAATGTTTTAATTTAACCACTGAATATCAAATTAGAAATTTTGAAAAGATCAGGTGGACAAATGAATATTCCTTAAATATTTTGATACAAATGGAGCAAATTGGGTTTACAACAAAGCTTGGACAATGATAAAATGCAAAAAAGAAATGGAGAAATTATAAACCATAGTCGTTACATTGAAACTTTATTTTTCACATTACGTCACCCCTTACAAACAACTAGCGAAGAGCTCAATAACACACTGGTAACAGAAAAAAAAGTACAATATCCTAAATTGTTTATAAAATCAATCTATTTTATTTAAGTGTAGGAATCGAAGACAACGATTAAGGGGTTTATAATAATTTATGCAGCCTGCTTGAACTATACCTGATTTCTGTATTGCCTCCTGAATATCATCATGATGAACATGATCCATAAGCTTCCAAGTACCATTTGATTGTTGAACCATACCCTTGTTCTCCTGTACCATCCATGCCACGGGAATCCCATATTTATCTTTCAAAGCATCCATGCTCTTGTTTAGAAGTGCAATATGACGATAATTATTCACATCATCCGTATCAAATTCTCCATTTTTCAATTGTGTTACAACAACACCGTGCAAGTATACCTCCAAATTATGCAAACTAACATCAGTCTTCAAGTACTCTGATTTTCTAGTGTCGATCACTAACTCTTCCCCCACATGCGTATATGACCAGTTCAACAGAAAATGAGATCTAAAATAAGAATTGAAAGAATTTTTATTTATTTTAAAGAATAGAGTGATATGTGAAACTTTTTAATTAATATGTATTTTTACTTTAAAAAAATAATAACAAATATTAAGTAATCCTAAAATTTAAGTTTTAATTGTTTTACCTTTGGTCCAACCCCATACATGTAAAGCCCAAAGGAATGAGTCTACACGGAAGCTTTGGAACACTATCTTTTTTATTACGAATACGCAATGCTCGCAATTGCAAATTGTTATCTTTGTATTCGTTGTTGAAGATCTTTCCAAATTCATAGTTTCCAACACGAGGGCTTGCGAATAAAAATGCTGTCACTGGACACGACGCTTTCCAAGGTTGGTCATTTGGTACGTTCAAGTTTCGGGCAATGTCCAGTGCGCTTAAAGTCGCTAGTGCAGCACCCAAGCTGTGCCCAGTCACGGTTATGCTAATTTCTTCGTTCTTATGTTTGTTCACTAGTCTTTGAACCTCTTCTTTTACCTACATAATTCTCATCATACAAATACTTTTAAAACACTGTCAAAACTATAAATACTTGAAAATAATACTTGGATATATCCAGTATTTTATTAAACACTTCATTAGTGAGAAAAAGATAAAAGAGAAAAAAATGTAGGTGATATGATATAATAGAAGAGATCGAGATATAGAAAAATGATGTTTACGTTCATGTGTTTTAAAAAAAATCAGTATCTAAATATCATTGTTGGAACTATAAATACTTGAAAAAGAAAATTCAAACATGAGGGTAAAGTTTAGTAGCTTAAGTTTTAAGTATGTCAACATAAAATATTTTTTTGTTAATTTTTATAAAATAAAGAAGGGCTACTTATATTGAAATGATAGAAAGTTAAAAAAAAATCTAACATATAGCTCTTTCATTTAAAGTTAAAAATATTCTCTTAAAATTTGTTTTAGATCTCATTCAATGTTAAATTGGCTCTAAAAATATTATGTAACATTTTCATAAAACACAATATACATGATCTAATTAAAATAACTACTAGCTATAGCTAGTTTGAGAAGTAATATACACATGTACACCACTAAAATAAATGCTATATATTTTACATATATGCATGTACACAATATATTTTGGTTCTGGACGTTTTTAACATTAAATTTGTTGATATATAATGGAGGGGTTAAGGTATGGGCCGGGTCAATTAATTGTCCTAGGATTCATAAGTAATTATACATATATATTAGTAAATTATATTAAGTGGGAGCATATATTAATATAAGTAGAGCTTCAAAAGGTTCATTGGACATAAAGGTTGGGTCGGTCAGGATCCAACCCGTTGTGTTAGTCTTGGATTCGACACAATGATGACATGCTTGAATGTGTATACATCAAGAGGTTTAAAGTAAAACGAAATAACCACCTCACTAGTCTTTGGACTCAGCCTAAAGATGAACCGGAGGATGCAATATCTTCAAGAAATGAAATTGGGGAGAGAGGAATCGGGGTCCAAATTTTACCTGATTTTTAACACTGGTATAATTCCGGTTATTTGATGTGTAGATGGAATAAAAGCCATCGTGTACTTGGGCAGGAGAATCAGCACCAAACATTTCTTCGACAGGATCCAAATCGAAATTTAAATTTTCAACCCATTCCGAGGCCTCAATAGTTCCTCTCCAAGCAATCACTATGTCCCTCCTCCCCAAGGCTTCTTTGCCTTCATTAGTGGCAACAGCAACATACCCTATCCAATTTGTTTGATTGTTCCATTCTTCCCTCGAAAACAACTGCAAGACACACGCTCTAGGGGTACTAGTTTGGGAGGTTGCATATAGGAACTTGGGCACATCATACTTGAAAGGATTCCCATTCTCCAAACCAACTTTGGAAAAGAAATCACTCATAGGATATAGACAATTGCCAGCAAACTTAGATTCCTTTTCTGAGTTGAAGGCATCGTATGTAGCTTGTGCAAGTTGTCCATAGTGTAGTATGTAACGGCAAAGGTCTGCGTCTAGAGGATGTAGCAGACCTTTCCAATTACTTATGCCACTAAGATCTCTCCAATTTCTTGCTATGCTATCCATAGTCAAACCTATAGGCAGGATATTAAGTATGACGAGTAGGGTTGTTTTATAACTCAATTGGATACTGTATATGCATGTATACACTCCTCCAATTAATAATAAACTTATATAGACTTCAGGTCCTCTGCAAAAAAAGACCTTGTTTTGCTGGTTTTATTTTTAATTCATTCATACTATTGTTCGTCATTGTTAAATGAAACTTAGTCTTTCTTTGTTAAAATATAAATGTTCAAATGCACTGTTACTAAGTGGTCCTTTACTAGCATCTATTTTTAGCCCTAACCAATGTTTATATATACTTTATACGACATATATATGTATTCAAATTTTAGAATTTTTAAAAAATAAAATAACATTTAGTTATTATGTCTCATATAAAAGTTAACAAGAACCATAGACCACCAAATCATTTCTCCCCACTAAAGGCAATGCTGGCTAGAATTTACCATGAATGGTACCGGTCTTGATTTTTCTTAAGTGAATCCTACAACTAACTATTGAAATTTCTATTATATATTAGAATCTTTTTCTGTTACTTTTGAAACTCATTTTTCACATAATTTTTTTTATCACATTTCTAGTTTATTTTGGTTCAATTACCATTTTGATTATTTAATTTCTATGTAAGTGAATCTAATAAAAAAAAATTTTTTGAATTAGTCAAAAAATAATTTATAATTTTCTCAAAATTGAAAATGATCATTATTTTAAAATGACTATTTTAATTCACTTTAAAAACCTAAAAGACTAAATTGAAATTATTAAAAGATAGGTAATTAAATTGAATATTATTGAAATACTACCTTTGACCCTTGTTATAAAGGTCCAATTAACTCATTTTTCATGATTAAAGATTTGGTTAATTTAATTGAACACATTAAATTTATATTAGATTAATATTTTTTTAAAAACGACCCGTGTGAACAAAATTAATAAACATTAATAGTTAGGTTATATTTTTTCTCAGTCATTTCAGAACTAACTTTAATGAAAAATATTTTATAAAAATAATAATTAATGTATAAAACATTTTAGATTGAACCTTATAAATATATCAAAATGCACTTTTAATTTTGAACTTATGATGAAGAGGGAAGATAATATAAAGTACTAAAATATAGTTTAGTTTCATATAAATATCAGTTTAAATTAAGATCCATACAAATTATCCAAACTCTACCATTAAATCGACTTTAATGGTTAAAAAGGTCATTTCCAACTCAATAGAAAATGGTTCTCGGTTTAATTAAGTGATTTCATTTAAAATGTTCAACAAAATAATTAAACAAGGATAAAATCAAATCAAATGGATAATTATTTTAAAAAAATTAAACTAATATACAAAACCCTAAATGTTCACAATTTTATTTCCTTTTTATTTAATTTTAGATTTTCTGGATGACTTTAATTGTTCTAGTCAATCCTAATAGAGAAAGTAATTATATTTGCCTAAATTTTGTTGTTTACTCTGAATGAGTTATCACCCTTACTTGTTTGTTTGAAAAAAAAAAAAATCCTTGAGAAATGGGTTAAAAAGGGTCATTTCTAACCCAATAGAAAACGGTACTCAATTTAATTAAGTGGTTTCATTCAAAAAGAGCATTTTTTTAACAAAAATTAAACAGGGATAAATAAAAATCAAATGGATGATTAATATACAAAACCCTAAAATTTTCACAATTTTATTTCTTTTTTCATATTTTTTTAAACATTTTCTCGATGACTCTAATGGTTCTAGTCAGTCCTAATAGAAAGACTAATTATTACTGACCTATATTTTTTTGCTTACTCTGCATGAGTTGTTATCACCATTCCTTGTTTATTTAAAAATTTTTTCCTTGAGAGCTATGTTTAGCAAGATGATGGAGAATATATAATACAAAAAGATAGAGTTTTATTAACCAATGGATTTTTTTTTTACTGGAAAAAACTCATATCATTTAACTTATAAGCAAAACATTGATATAATATGAGTGATAATGGACTATATATAATAGAATCGAGACACCCTTGAGAGAGCATCAACTACTTGATTTACTTATCCAAAGACTAAATACACATGAATTTGTAATAAGTCTGAGATTATTGTTACAAGCAGCTAAGAGTTTATTCACTAATGTCTTGAACAATACAGCTTAAAAATTATTATCGGACAACTTTTTTAGTATAAATTTTGATCCAGTATATTGAGATATTAAATATTATATATATTTTTAGCAGAATTATTTTTAATTTTTTAAGTAATATTCTTAAAATGCTTAGATAACATTCTAAAAGAGAAAAAAATATACTCCGTCAAGTAGCTTCAATAATTTTATTTCAATTCCTTCTCATAAACAAAGCCAATTTTTACTTGTTCCCGATAAACAATGTACAAGCAAATAATACAAAAAGGGAGGTTTAATTGTGTTTTTAGAAATTTAAAACTTTTTTTAAGATAGATAAAACGCTTATCATCTAATGTAAAAAGATACGTTAGATGGATAAAAACAGTTTTTCTTTGTAAAACAAAACATGATCTAACAACTAAAAATAAATTCAAATCATTTGTTAGTATAACTGGTTTGTCTCAACCCAAGACTAAGTTCAATTTTTTACAACTATCAAGGTTTTACTAGTAAAAGTTACAAGTGTTGTTAATTATCACTTTTGTCTCTTTACACCTGCAAATTCTATCACATGTTTGTCTTAAATCTTAGTATTCTTTGTCTTATCAAGTCATTCTTGACTCTAAAAAAACAAATCAACAAGATTTGTTGGAAGATTGCTGATTAAAAAAAAATAGTATGATCATCATTTAACACTTTTAGTCTTTTTTTTCAAGATATACTAGATGTTTTTAGAGCTTTATATCTTTACAATAATCTATAAAAAGCTTTACAAGAAAGAATGAAAGAATGATTCTCATAAGTAATTCGTATCTTGTTTCTTCAAAGCTTCTTTTTATATATATTCTTCATCTCTAAGTATATGTTGTCTCTCAACGGTTGGATTCTTCAATATGTTTTTTGTCTGATGTCTTAAGTCCGTTGGGACATGCATTAAATGCATGTTTATTCTTAATGCAAAGTCCATGCTAATAAGATAGTGTGTCTTGTACTTTTCAGCATAGAAGTCACTTCTTTCATTATAACATATATGCAACAACAAAATGTGCCTTTTGATGAGAATCAACGTTTTTCAGACTATGAGATTCATTTATTCTTCATAAGACTTTAATAGATCATAAGAGAATATTGTCTGCATGAAAGAATCTCATACATAGAGTATTAAATGAAGATTTTAAATACATTATTGAAATGCTATATCAGATTGTCTTATAAGTACATCATTTAAAAATTTAAAATATATATAAATAAATCATGATTTGATAGCATATCAAAATAATTTTTATTATTTGTATTTATTTACATCTAACTAAAATAATTAAAAATCTTGAAATAATATAATTAATCACCTGTTGTCCTTATTAATGGCATCTAGAGTGTCAAGTGTCCTAGGTAGGTTTGAAATGAAATACATAGTACGTACTATGTTATTTTGAAGAAGTTGCCTAGGAGATTCTAAAAAAAGAATATATATATATATATATATATATATATATATATATATATATAACGTTATTATTAACCATAGAATTACAAGTGGTCGTTTGTTTATTTTAATTTATTTTGACAGAAAGTGGTCATTTATTTTAAACACAGTTATGCCGATGTGACAAATTTAAGTTTTGACTACAATTAACCTATGATACATCATTTTACAGTTTCATTGGTTTGATCAATCAGATTAAATTATTTTTAAGCGTGGTTGGTTGTTATGGTTTATTCCAATGGACCGATAATTAAACCGATCAAAATATATACTAGATCAAGACCTAATAATTCATACATTATTGAATTGTGATATAACCAATAATAATAATAAAATAATTTTTTTGTCTTATTAAATATATTAAGGTTTGGTGTTAGTTTTTACAAAAGAATCATATTTTTTCTTCGTCATAAAATTATATAATATGTCATTTTTTATAATGGAGTTAGGTCCATTTATGTCCAAACCTAATGGAACCTAACATTCTTTTTTATTTTAAAAAATTTAAATATATTTATGAGTTAAACCTAAATTTGATTATTTGATATTTCATTAGTCACGTCATCAGTTAAAGAAAATTCTTTAATAGCAGATATTTATTTTAAAAATTAAAATTATCGAGTACTAAAGTTAGAAGAAAAGAAATTAAAACTTGTGTATCAAAATTAAAACACCCCTATTTTATAGGTGTCGGAAACTTATTTAACTCATTATGCTTTAAAAATCAGCTCATAATATAATTGGTTTGATTAATCCGATTAAATATTTTTAAACAATATTATTGTAGTTTACACGTTAAAAACTTGAGTGTAGGTTGAAAAAATATATGATAACTTTTGGGGTAACTTCTAATTTTACCACAAATTAAAGTGTCGTATACTCTAAGGAAACCAAACCTAACATTTTTTTTTCTGAATAAACCTGACATAATAGTTAATGATATAAGTTTTGCAAATCAATTTAATATACTTATACTTTAATTAATTAATTAATTAGTCTAATTAAAATAATTAATATGTATGATAAACAGAATACTTATTTGATCGATCACCAACTCATAATGTTTTATCATACACTAGTTAAGGTAATGTTTTGAGTTTAAAATACTCATGCACCACCTCCCTGTAACCCTTGTCGCATGCAAACATAAATCCATTGAAAATTACAAGCAAATTATGCATTAAGATTATCAGTGAGAACGTCCCCAATAAAAACCATGAAGCCACTGACTCATTGCATCCCTTAACAACTCACCAAAACCCTGGTGTTATAACTTGTTAGTTTTGTTTTCACTTTCAGCATCAATACTTTAATGAAATCTCTTATTTGCCACATCATTTAATATATTATTTATTTTAGGTATCAAAAATCTAGATGACAACTTCCTCATTCTACAGGACCAATTATTAACAACATTTAGGTCTTTTTTAACAGTATTTGTTCTTGGTTAACAATTTCATTGAAAGTACGTACGTAGCTCTTGTCTTTATTAATGACATCTAGAACTTCATGCTTCCTATGGTAGGTGAGAAATGACATATTCAGCGAGTAGCAAAAAACAGAGACAAGAGTCAAAGAGAACAAAACATTGTTCACTTTTTTTTATTTGAGTAAATTAACTGCATTTTTAGTTTTTTAAATTGTGGGATAAACATAATTGCTAGTTCCCGAAATTAAAAATAATAATAATAGATGAATCACCTATTTTTTATTTTAAACATTTTATTAATTTTTATCTCTCTTTTCTTATCACATCATAAATCATATCATACATATATTTTTATCTTTTTTTTTTCTTTCTCTCTAGATGTTGGATAATATCTGAGATGGTGTCTATCAAATATTTTCTTAAAAAAAAAATATGACACGTGAAGATGGTTCAGGATAAGCTGTGAAAGGTCAAAGCAAGCAATATCCAGAGTCCTTGGATTACTGGATGTGTCCAAAATTGTTATAAATTACTTATTAGAATCCTTAGGTTCTGCAACAAATGAAGATGGTGCTTCCACATCAGATACTGGAATAATCGAGCATGCCCCATCATACCAGAAGTGGTTTTTTTAATTTTTCTTCTCCCAAACGAACTTATAAGTTATAACGCGACTTTATTCATTATTCAGTAAAACAAGAATGGTAGGTTGTGTAGCAAATAATCAATAACACGACTTTACTAAGGACAACTTTTGATATTATATTTTCATTGGCAACTATTGTTGCCGTAGTGCTAAAGAGACGATGAGTTGATTCGAGATGTGATTAATTAGAGCCTAGAGTTTATGCTCGTGACTGACCAAGCTAAGTTATATATATGTAACTCATCAACTGTGAATTGAAGTATTGTGAATCTCAAATTATGGATATTTATGTTAGATGTCATTTCTTAAGCATGAATATTATGAATATGAATTATGAACTATAGTCTATTGTGAGAATGTGAGTGATGGTAGCTGAAGTCTGTGTTGGAAGCACAACTTATTGACTATATATTGTTCGAGTAAGATGAGTGTTTTGAATCATACATGGGCATCTGATTGTTATGCATTGTAATATGAGATTAATTGTATACGAGTATGTTCGTTTATATGCTTGATGAGAACAACATCATCTACTTTTTATGTTCCTATTTACTAGTGAATATGTATGTTGCTATTTTATTTTTTATATAAATAGAGGATATATAGGGTTTACAACTAACTTCAGAGAGAGATAAAATGAGGGAGATATCATATAGGGTTTACAAATAATACTTGTTTCATTGAAACTTTATTTCACATCACATCATCCCTTACAAATTAAAATGCATAGAATTTTAATTCCTATAATCTTGGTAACCAACCAAGACTAAGTTAGTCCATTAACTTAAACTGAAAATCTTACTATCCCATTATTTCAGAAATTTTCAATATTTCAGTATTTTTTTATAACAGTTCATATTTTGTGTATATAATGACTAACTCTGATGATTTGAGTTAATTCTATATATAGTGTATGTTTGGAGTCCTAGAACTCACTATGATATATATGTAATACATCATCTGTTTATTAGAGCTAGAAATTAGAAGACTTACAAAGTACTCACATATTACTTGACTCATGGACAATAGTAACTCATCTTCAAAGCAAGAAAAGAATAATAATGGTGGGAGGTATTTATGATATTAATTTTTCAGTATTTGATTTAATAGCTTTTGATGTATATAAGCGTGATTAGATCATTTAGTATTTCTTATATAGACATGTTTGTGTGTGGGTATTATTAGAGTAACAACACTAGTAATCTTGGTTATTAGCACACAGAACAGAACAAACATTAACACAATACACTCAAATCAATCCTTAATTAATATTGTTTATAAAATCAAGCTATAATCTATAGCGTGTAAGAATAATAGAATACCATCCTTATTATGATTCATAAGCTTCCAAGTACCATCTGATTGTTGAACCATACCCTTGTTCTCATGAACCCTCCATGCAACAGGACAATGATATTCATCTTTCAAAGCATTATTATTCTTGTTTAGAAGTGCAATATCACGAATAGGACTCACATCCAAATCGAACCCTCCATTTTTCCCTTGTGTTCCAGCAACCCCGTGCAAGTAAACATCCAAGTTATGAGCACTGGCCTCGCTCTTCAAGTACATCGATTTCGTAGTGTTGATCACCAACTCTTCCCCCACATAAGAAAAACCACCCAGAAAAAATAAGCTTAAGCAGAAGTTTCGGAACAAAATCTGTTTCATTGCGAATACGCAGTGGTCGCAGATGTTTCTGCCCACTGAAGATCTTCTCAAAGTGAGAGTTTCCAACACGAGGACTAGTGAATACAAATTAATGCTGTGACTGGACATGCTTTCTCAGGTTGGTCTTTTGGAATGTTAAACCCTTTGGCAACTATGTCCATTGCATTTATAGTTGCTAGTGCAGCACCCAAGCTGTGCCCTATCACATTTATGCTAATTTCTTCATTATTTTTAGTATATTCCTCCACAAGTCTTCTAACCTCCTCCAGGACCTATGTTTTTTAAAAATTGAAATATTGACTATGTAACATTTCCAATGTTGATCTTAGGATCCATGGCAATTATATATTTATAGAGAAAAAAATCTATATGCTAACACACTAAAAAGATTTTTTTGCATTATTTTCTAGTTAAAAATTATCATGTATAATAATTTATTAATTTTAAAAAATTAATTTCATATAAGAGTAAATTATACAGATCGTCTGAGGTTTCCAGTCATCACATCTAATACCCCTCCACTCTATAACCATACAAAAAACTATCAAAATTATTATCTTGTATAATACTAGACACCCCTTCCTCTCCTTTTGCACTTCCTGTGTTATCCCGCAGATTACGTCTAACACCTCTCCCTAATGTTTTTGATTCTAAACAAATGAGAAATTAAAAACCTAATTTACCCAAAAAAAATTAACAAATGTAACAAGTCGTTGGATTGTTAATTTTGTTGTTACACCAATAGTTAACTTTGTTACTTGAAAATAATGATTAACAAAAAAAAAAAATAGAAAGGGTGCAAGTGGAAGGGAGGGGTGTCCGGGGTCATACCAGACAATAAATTAAAAAGTTTTCTATATTGAAGTATCAGGTGAAAACCTGACATAGATAAGTGTAATTTGTTCTCTTTATATATATATATATATATATATATATATATATATATATATATATCGATTATATAAAACAATTTTACAATTGTCCATTAAAACTCATTTATATTAGTAAATTATAAGCTTATTAATTATAAACGATAGAGTTTGCATATGGAATTCATTAAATGTTACCTGATTCCTAACACAGGTATCATTGAATTCTGAACCTGGTTTATTTGAGGTGTAAACGGAGTAAAAACCATGGTGTACTTTGGCACGAGCATCATCAAATATTAGTGACACGCATAATCCAAATGGAAAATGAAAATCTTTAACCCATTCCGATCCGCGGCCTTAATTGTTCCTCTTCATAAATTCTGAATGAATTAAATTCAAACTTTAAATTTAACTGGATTGTTTGAATAAATAAGTGTTGTTTAGATATTATATTTTTAAAAAAATCATTATGACTTATTACTTATAAGTATTTTACTTTATTCTACTCCTTTACAATCCTTCTGGATAAGCTTGATGTTCTCACTATTACGTTAAAGTTTCTATCCACAGGCTGTCCTAACTTATAGAAACATATATAATATGATGAGTTTTATTTAATAAATATTAAATTAAATTATATTAATATATCCTAAATAAATTTGATTCTCATCGTGTCGTGTGTAAAAATCCTTTGGACCAACGATAATCATACACCTCACACACAATTACTCTCCGACCTAATAAATTAAAAAACATCCATGGCCCCATGGCCTTTAACCTAGACCAAAAAAATAATACTCCAAATGGGTGTAACATTTTTTCTTTAGTAATGGCATCTAGAACGTCAAACCTCTAATTGTAGGTGAGAGATGCATATAAATATAGGAGTAGTATTTTTTAGTATTTAGAATTTAAGCAATACTTTTTTATAGTCATTCTCTCCAACAGCGTCAAACCAAGAATATTAAATTCATAATTTGTGACGATTTTTAATTAATCACTCTCAATTATTTATTTTATTTTTTACTAATCAATATTAATTATTAGTTTTATTAAAATGTTATTAAGAGAAATTTGAACTCAACGTTTTCTTTCCCCTTCAAAATCTATGCACCCTTCTTTTCCATCCCTTTATAATTGTAATATCAAATAAAGCCTACCATAATAAGAATGTAATCTTCCTTTCCACCATAATCATCTCTACCAGAGAATAAGTTAAGCTGACATTAGAAACAAATTCAACGGTAGAAGAAAAAAAAAAATGAAACGAGATACAGTAGGAAAATTATAGTTGTTCAAACTTCAAAGTTTTAACATTTCCTTCTTGAATTTGCATGTGTTTGGAGTAAATAAGAATCTAACAATTAGAGATATTGTCAAGTTTAAAACAATGTTGCCAAAATGACCAAAATGCAGTCACAATAACGGAAGAAAGGGGCTGATCAGCATTTCCAACCCTGCAAAGTCATACAACTCAATAATTACCACCTACACCAAATGTACAAATACTTTCGACAAAATTGGAATGATAAAATGAACTTTTTGTTTTGAATTTCAGAGCTATGGGATAATTCAACTTCAAGACACATAACTACCTCCACCCCACCCCCAATCCACCAAAAAAACCACTGTGAACCTTGAAAACCAAAAACGTAGTCTAATAAGGTCTAAATTTCCTGGCAGCTCTCATCTGCTGCAGACGTTTTTTATCCTCCTCAAATTTGCTCTGCAGTGTCATGATCTCTGCAACAAAAACAAAAATGGTTTATCTCAGTTTGAACGCTAACAATAACAAAAAATCTAATCAAAATCGATTTAGAAAGTTACTAAGTTTTAATTCACAAAAACTGGAGATAAGATCATACAATTCCTTATGCAATTCCAACTAACAGAAACATGGCATCCCTTTCATAAACATCCAGAAACATTCTTTCATGACATTCATTTGTGTATAAAATCTTAACTTAGCAACATGCGTTTATAATCTTATGCACAACAGCAATTAAGAAACAAATATAGGGTGTAAAGCATGAGACTTCTACAAAAAATCATATAATTCCTTAAGTGGTGTTCCACCCACAGCTACGTGACATTTATTTCATGAACGTCCAGAAATAGGAATTGCTAGTGTTTTCAGCTATAAAATTTTAGTTTACTGACAAATGAGTTGTGAATCTTAAGCACAACAGAAGGGAAAGTAAAAATATAGCTGTTCATGGGAATAGAAATGGAAAAACATCATGGTTTTCCTTTTTTATGGATTAAGGAATTCATTAGAAACAAAAGAAATGCAAATGACATTAGCTCGTAAAAAATATCCAAACTTTGATAGAAAGCTCTGTAAAATAACATATGCTTTTCTTTCAATATATACTAACATTGCAGATCCATATTTAATTATTGACATTTGTTTTGACACAAAAGAAATTCTACCATTTCTCTGTGCTTCTCTTCTTTGAAAGCGGTAGAAATCTAGACCAACTTCTTTATGTTTCTTTTTGGTCATTTTATTCTCTACAGCAGCTTGAGCAACAGAGCCCACAGCAATTCCACTCTCAGAGTCAGTAGTTTTCTTTCTACCCTTATGGTGTACAACAACTGTCCACCCCCCTTCTGCAGCAAGGGCTTCTTTTTCTTCTCTTTCCTGCATTAATCAAAACATCATTATATGCTAAACCAAAATAAAAACAGAACAAAAATGAGGGATCCTGCATAAGTTACGAAATAAAAGGCTAAACATTTAAAGATCACAAAGAGAGGCTATTTTGATATAATGGGACACTATAGTCAGACAACTTGTTTCAGTCAGATACTGCAAATGGAATTCAAATCCAACAGAGGCTATTTTCTTGACTTTTTTCTACCTCTAACTATAGGGGCTACTTTGCGTCTGATCCACTCTCCTTATTGGGGCCTCTATTGTATTCTCCCACATTCAAACAACCTTTGGCAATATTCTAACATTTGTTCCTCAATAATGCTACCCTTGCTTTCTATCTAAAGTATTCAATATTGATTCTATTTTGTCTTTTATGCCCACTTATCCACTACAACCACAACATCCTCATGTTTTCCACACTAACTGGGCTTCTCCTGTTGGCTCTCTACCACTCAACATATTGTTTTTGGTGGATTCTACCACTCAACATATAATACCAAACAATAACACAGATTTTGTGATTGTGCCGTAAAATTGTCAATAAGCTTGAGAAGAACTTTTGAATCACAAATAACAACTAAGATACTTCATCATTTCATTCACCCAGCTTGAAGTCTATATTTCTTCATTATCTCGTATAATAGATCCAAGATACTTTGAGGCTAGTGGAATGGTGTGATCTCCAATTTTCACCTCTAAGCTAGCACTGGTGTTTGTCTTCCTGAACTTCAATTTTACATGCTTCATTTTGGTCATACATAATCAGAAATAATGTGCCTCCAAAGCTTTTCTGCACTACTCTAGTTACCATTAATGGATCTCCAATTGCACACAAACTATACCATTTGTATAAAGCACACATTGTGGCACTAGCTTTGGGATATGTTCCGTAAGCATATCCAAAAACAAGGTAAAAGGATAAGGGCTCAAAGTAGACCCTTGATGTAAACCTACAGGTATAAGAAAATCCTCAATTGCCCACCCTGTATTCTAATACTAGTTGTAACCCCCAGCATAAATAAGTTTGATTACTTGCTTATAAGCAATACAAACTCGTTTCTTATTTGTAACAACATGAGCATCCAAACATTCTGTTTTGATCTTATGCATGCATGTCATCATATTTACCTCTTCCAGTTTTGCCTCGTGAGCTGTTATAAAGTCATCAATTTGATTTTGCAATACATCCAATCCTGGTCTACTTTGATGGTATTCCATGATCCATTCTGTAGAGTAGTCCCCAGTCAGAAACTATATCATATATGATCATTAATAGACAGTAGACAATAGGTTACAAATATGAAATATGGACAAAGTACAAAGGTGTATCACAATCCATTCTGTCAACAGATTGAAAAGCAAATTTAAAAAATCTGTCTAAATGTTCACACTTAAAAGGTAGGGGTGGACGTTAATTGGCAAATGATGAAAGAGATCTATAGATGAGAGTTAACATAAAAATCCTCAACTATGGTAATTACACTTGCAAATTAAACTGAAATACGTTTAAATAGACTCACAATACAGTGACAATACATTTAAATAAAAGTTTTAGATGTATAACGTTTGGAGGTTTAAAGCAAACAAAAAAGTAATGCACTCCTCAATGGCTAAACAAACAATTCATACTTTTCATTCCTTTTGAGCAGTCATCATCAACAGAGGAAATAATATAAACTTCCTCCTGATTGCACCCTTCTCCCTCCTCCTTTTTCCTTTTTTTCTTGTCTTTCTTTGACCTACCTACAAGATCAAGATAAATTCATGAGGGAAATAAATATATAACTTCAGGCATTACATTACATATCAAAATAAAACAAATTGAAATCAACTAGAAATGTAATTATTACAGGGTTTGATAGCTGCACCAGTATCAGAATCTCTGTGCCCATCAAATTCTTGGATCTCCTCAGCTTTAAAATGAGGATTGTCCACTACTCCATCTGATACCATTGGTAAAAAATAAAGAAAAAAAGATGTTGAGCATAAACATTACAAAATAATAGTTTACCTAATTTTTATAAACGAGGTCTATACTAGATTCCAGAATAGGGAGAAAAATAACAGCAAAAATAAAATTAATACAATATAGCATTTGAAAAGTAAAGAAGAGTTCTACAATTATTGACAGCACAAGCCAACACCCAATAATGTTATCAACTCACCACTTTGTTCTTCCAAATCAACCTCTTCGCCCTTCGGTCTTCGTTTCCTAACCAGATTTCTGTCCTTGTTCTTTCTTTTTTTGTTGATGGAAGCTTTCTCCTTTTTTGCCTCTCTAGCCTGCATTCCATTGGCACAATCCACTGAAACAAAACAACACTTTATTTCAGGGACAGTTCAACAAAGGGCAATGAATATGAAAACATTACAACATAGTTTACCTTCACCGTTCTGCGTAGAAACAATTGCCTCAACATCAGGGTTTTGTTCCCTGTTCCTCTGTTTCTTCTTCTTTTCCCCACTATGCGAGTCTCTTTTCCCCTTCTTCATTACTTTCATCGTAACGAAAACTCAACCTGTGAATCAACGCGAAAAAAAATATAAAACAACAACAATATTAACGTTACTTCGGAAATTAAGAATCATCTATATAACATACAGGTTGGTTCTGAAAGAGTATTAATAGAAGGAAGTTGTTATTGTTATTGATTGATAAAAGGGATAAAAAAAAATATTTGGAGTACCTTTGAGATGAAAAGGAAGTTAGATTTGAGAAATAGTGAGAGAAAAGTTGCAAGCGAAGTGGGAGGGAGGTGCCGTGCAGTGTCTCTGCAACTATTGCCGTTCTTAGCGCCGGCTAGGGCAATTGGGACATGGACGGTGGCTTTGGTGAAAACTTGGAACGATGAAAGAGAAAATAGACAAAATATCAACAGGATAATATTTGTTATATGATTAAATTTCTAAGAAATTAATATATTTAAGATTATAACTTATAGTATTTAACATTTATGATTTTTAAAATATTAAAATGTAAATTAAAATATAAATATGAAAAGGAAATATTGGAAGAAATAAGAGGTTACAAAACACTTTTATTTGAAGAAGAAATTATAAAAAGACGCTTATTGAAGATAAATTGATTTTTTTTATTTATCTATATAGAGAGAATGGATTTTCTTCAATTTATTGGAATATCTTTTTATGCTTTTTGAAGGGTGTTGATAATTGTTAGTTGATATGTATTTATCATAAATAATTCTAAAGTTATTGATTAAAAACATTAAAATCTCTTATATTTTTCTTTACTTGTTAATTATTTATACATTGTTATATTTTTAGAGGAAAAATTAAAGTGAGTTAACCAATAAATTATTGATCTAAATTAAATTAAATTTGATTTCCTAAAATAAAATGTCAAATTTGAGGCTTAAATAAAACAAAGTTAAGAAAAGAGACTTCATGAGAGGTGATGAGCTAAGTTTTTTAACAAAAATTAAAAAGCTTTACACCAACATACTGTTGTAAACAAAATAGTATAATATATATAAGTGACTATTTGATGAATATTCATATATCTCGAAAAGATAGAAACCGTACTAGAAAGCTTAATATAGATTAAAAGAGTTAACTTTTTTACTTAAGTTTTTTTTATTGAAAATAATTTATTTTTATTGGATTAACTTGTCTTTCAAATTTTAATGTAATTGTAGAATAAACATTTTATTATTATTATTTAGGATCTCTCAATTATTATTAGCATAAAAATAACATTTTTTAATTGTATTATATAAGTCTAAATATCCACAAAAGTATTTTTAAAAATTAATGTTAATTAATAAAAAAGATTAGAAAATGCTTTTTTTCATTCATAGCGATTAAATTTCTGTATCAGAAAATTTATGACTACTCACACATTCCCTTGATAGAGATTAAAAATGCCTAGTTAAGATAACATAAAAAGTGAGACTAGAAATATACTTTTGCTGGCCAATATTCATATTATAAATTGGTTTTTGTAATACTTTAAATTATATGAATAATGTATAAAGTTAACAAGTTTATAAGAGAAATTTTTCTCACACTATAAAGATGAATTTGTTTTTTAACTCATTTACCAGTTTGGGGGTCATTTTTATAAACTTTTTTAAAAATGGATATGTTATAAAATAAATTACTAGCATGAATATGTTTAACCAACTATCAGGTTAAACCGCAATTGTGACTAACCATTTTAGTGTCATGTCTTTCAGTTTATAAAAAAGTAAGCTGATTGAGGATGTGGTTTGTTAAATAAGAGTATTTTTTATGCCGGTTCATTAATAAGTTATTTATTTTTTAAATACTGTTATTTAATTTTTTTATTATTGAAAATGATCTATATATCATATTAGATTATTTAAAATCAAACAATAATTACTTATGACTATAAAAATATTTTTTTTGTCATTTAATGATTATTTAAAATAATAAATTAAAAATTGCTTAAAATTATACTATTGAAAAAAAAGATATAAATTATTTTATTATGATGTGATATTATAAGAATTAATTAACATAATAAAAATTTAAAATGGATTACTTAAATTTCATAATTGGAGATACTCAAAAACGCTAATTATGTTTTTAATCTACTAATAGACCATTAATCTCGATTAATAGCCTGTAGGTTATAGACTTATAAGTTACACACGAGCCGAAGCACGTCAAATCAAACAATAAAGGTACAATCCTGGATTGCAACTTTAGTTCAACTAAAGATGCAATTACAATTTACAATTTCAAGCTATGTGACGTGCCTATTGTTTGAATGGTGAAAAAAAAAATCACGAAGTAGCAAATATGAATTTCAAGGATCTTGCCATATAATTGTTTAATTTTTTAAAAATTACTAAAATCCATATATTTTAAAAAATAAAAAATGATAAATCATATTTTGAAGTATAATTTTATTACGGAAAAATCATGTTTCAAAAGCATGATTTCATTTTTCAGAAAATTATTATACTAAAATTATATATACACATATGATTTTAATTTTTAAATTTTTTATTATTAAATGTTAAAATGTATGTTAAAATATGATTTTATCATTTTTATTTAATTTTAAAAATCATATTTTAACATATAATTTCATTAGAAAAAAAACTAAAATCATATTTTAACATACGATTTTAATTTTTAGAAAAATTAAATAAATAAAAAGTGAAATCGATATATGATTTTTTTATTATAAAATTGTATACTAAAATATAATTTATTTATTTTTATAATTTAAAAAATACGTATTATAATAAAATTCTAAGTTTGAGGTTAGCTTGTGATGGTCTAATAGTAATTTCATACTTTACATGTCACTTAATCAAATTATCAATTTGATATGATTTATGATCAAATCAAGCTCACGTCAGTATGGTTATCAAACTCTCGATTTAAATCGTAGAATCTTCTGATTTTACGAGTCTACTACCCCTATACGAGTTAACTCGAATGTAGACTCTTTTTCGGAGTAGAATCGCACGATTCTACTACGTTTTCGCGAATCTGCTAGGTTTAGGAACGACGTTGTTTCGAATAGCAATTTTTTTGTATTTGGGCCAGATTCATAACAGATTTGCTTCCTGCACCTCTTTTTGCTTACTATACACCTTTTGACTCATTTTTTTTATATTAAAAATTAGACTTTTATTTCAATTTAAGTGATTTCTATTTACACTCTTTTTTTTATTAATACACTTTACTTGTGTTATCAACTTTAATACTTTAATTGTTATTTTGAATTTTTTAGTATCCATTATTTATAATTGTACTCATTTAATTTGATAAAATTAGTTATGTCATTGTTTCATATTTATATATAGGTAATTTACTCTCTTTTTTTGTCAGAAGTAGACTCTTATGATTCTACGATTTGTTTCTACGATTCGATTCTACGAAGTCTTCACGATTCTACTTAAAATCACAATTCTGACAACCTTGATCAGTAATTAATTTTGTAACATATCTATTTTAATTTTTTTTTTAAATAATCCAAATGGAGAAATCAGCTCTCAAAGTCACATATAAATTTGGAATAAAAAAAATTATAAGTGTGATAAATTATATAATGAAAAAGGAGAATAAAAAAAGGAGACAACAAGTGTGAATGCATACCTAGTATTTTCAAAATATAATTTTAATAAAGAACAATGCTTTTTATACAATGACTTTGATAAAATATTTTGTAATTTTTAATTTTTATGAAATACTATTAAGATAATTTTAATTGTGATATATTTATTAGCGTACAACTTTTAGACTATTAATTAAGTTAAAAATACAGTAAATATATTATAAAAATTAATATTTCTTAACTATATAATAATTCATAAATTTACACTATGATATATATATATATATATATAATTGCGGTGCATATCTATTTTAATTTTAATTTTAGTTAAATTTTTTTACATATATTATATCCGAGTTCGACAGTTAGAAACAATTTTTTGGTTAAACTTTACTTGTTAACTCTCCATTAGTTAAGGCCAAAAAAAATATTTTGACATATGTATAGATTAAAAAGAAAATAAAATTTAACATTAAATTCAGTAGTTGACTTCAGATTGAAATGATAAAACTCTCCTCTAAAACATCGTAACCTCTCTATTAAGTTTTAACAGCAACAACAATGCGGAGCATGTGAATTGTAGCAGAAACTCCGGGAATCTAGAGTTTGATTCGTGCACAGAGCACTGCAGTTATTTTTCCACCGTACACCGTGTTATGTTAAACACTCAGTGTTGTTCAAGTTCAAGCTCCGCAAGACTTTCAAAATAACTCTAAGATGAGACCAAAGATTTTTCTTTTCGGCGATTCAATCACTCAGGATTCATTTGCTGAAGGTGGATGGGGTGCTTCTCTCGCCAACTATTTCTCCCGCACGGTATTAAACTTTTTGAAAAATTGAAATGAGAGTGAATGCTTTGAATTTGATTCTTCTTTTTTTGCATTTTTCTGCATAATGGGTATGGTGTTCCTGTAAATTTTGGATCTTTTGCAAATGGGGTGTTTTTTTCTTCATTTTTTTTATTGTCTCCTTAATGGTTAGATGATTTGTATATAAAGTTTGAAGCTTTTTTCATGATTATGATGATCAGGTAGATGTGGTGTTAAGAGGTTACAGTGGCTACAACACAAGGTGGGTGTTGAAGGTGTTGGAGAAGGTTTTTGCTGCATCACAACATGGTGATGGTGGAATCAATGGAGCACCAGTTGCTATCACTATTTTCTTTGGGGCCAACGATGCTTGCCTTCCAGATAGATACGGTGCTTTTCAACACGTGCCTCTCCTTGAGTATAAGCAGAACCTTCACTCTATTGTGTCCTTCTTCGTGGTAAGTTCATCTCTGTGTGTGTATTCGCAGTTTGTTGCTGCAACAAATTATCAAATGATTAACCAAAAAGGGTCACCAATCACCGTTTTTGGTTGACACGAGGGTTTTGATCAATTGGGTTTTGGAGTTGACACTGTTCCAATGCATGTTGCAAAAGGGTTAATCATCATTTGGAATTTGGTGGGGTTGAGTGTTATGATGACTGTTTCTTCATGTGTGTGGTAAAAAATGATCGAGGGGACCCTTGAGAATTGGGAAAAGGATCAAACAGATAACAGGAATGTTATTTGGTACAAAGATTTTGAGAAAAGTTACTTCGAATGTTTCACAATTTAAAAACATAAGGTGGGAAAAAGGTTGAATCAAGTTGTAGTTGTCTGATTCGTTGCTTTTTATGCTAGTGGAGCTGTTTGTGTAAAGGTACACTTTTGTGAAGTTTTCTTTTGGAACTGTGAAGGGTCCTTAGGTTGGACAATGGGAGGCTACTAGGAGTTTTTTATTTCACAACCTAAATCTTGTTGTTTTCATTTTTCTTCTTTCATTGGTTGCCATGTGATTGTGTGTTTTGGATGATCCGTGTGCTAAATCCCTATTATAGTTATGCTTTGTGTATTATATGGTTTCCTAGTTGTAAGGTATGCAAGCAAGAAAGATTTTTGGAAGAGAAGAGACCCGCATTTACTTTAGAGGTATGTAGTGGAAAGAGTAGTGCTGAACATTCCTCGAGGAGGGTTATCAAGTCTTCTTATGCCCACAGGTTTAATGAATGCTGACTCTTATACTGGGGTACTTTCACTTTAAGGGAAAGATATAATTATGTTTCAAGGATGTGGACTGTATTCATCAGTAAATGTAATAAGTGACAAATTAGAGAAAGGTATAGGCTACTTGTGTGTTTTGGACGATTAGGGTCAAAGAGTTGATTGTGCTATGTAAATCTCTACTGAAGAGGGTTTTATTTTATTTGTTTCATTTTGGTTTGTGTGGAGAAACTGGCTATTGGCAAAGGCATAGGTTGAGTGAATTATCAATTGATACATAATAAGACCATGCATTGCTGTTGGGTTTTGATGTTTAATTAAACACCAGTGTATTATGGACTTATTGAGCTCAACATATAGTGTGGAGAAACTGGCTATTGGTTTGCGTGGAGAAACTGGCTATTGGCAAAGGCATAGGTTGAGTGAATTATCAATTGATACATAATATGACCATGCATTGCTGTTGGGTTTTGATGTTTAATTAAACACCAGTGTATTATGGACTTATTGAGCTCAACATATAGTGTAACTAACCAATATATCTCATGTTTTCAAAGTTTGATTCTGACTCTGAGGATCCTTTTTTTTATTATCATTTGCACTTGGATAAAACCTATCATGAACTACTAGATCAATCTCCATTTAATAAAAAACTTGTCCTTGCTATTTCTCTATCACATGTAGCTTCCCTAGAATCAGTTAAAATTAGAATAATTGAAACTCTCAATATTGGAAAACATGAAAGGAGTGCCTGTTACTAGTACCTCAGATGGAGGAGATTCCATATAATTTTTTTCCCTTTCATTTGATTTTGTTTGATCAAATTTGCATATGCATTGTAGTGTAGCACTGTAGTGTAAACTTTTGTCTGAAATTCAGAAGCAATGGCCAACAACACATGTTCTCCTTATAACACCTCCTCCAATTGATGAAGCAGCACGTCTTAGGTATGATTTTAGTGCCATTTAGTTCTTCATGGCTTCATGCTATCATTGCTTTTTGTAACTTTTCTCCTATAAAATTTAAGACACACAGCAAAGGAAAGGTTAAGCTCAATTTTTTGTTTTATAAAATTCTGTTGCAGATATCCATATGCATACAATCCACAGGGTCTTCCAGAGAGGACAAATGAAGCTGCTGGTGAGTATGCTACAGCATGCATTGCTGTGGCTGAAGAATGTGGAGTACCTGTGATTGATCTCTGGACCAAAATGCAGCAGTGCCCTGACTGGAGGAAAGAATATCTATGGTAACTTTTTACCTATTACATTTATCTTTAATGACAGTGACTACATGTGTTTAGGTGAGCATTGACAAAATTGATTTGGAAGTAATGTGATTTATGTCTAAATGTTCTCATTCTAAAAGTTAATAGTAAGACTCAATGTAAATTTTTTGGTCCATAACAAAAGTTATCTAAAATTGCTTCTACTCAGTCAATTGTGAACCAAGAATCTATTTCTTAACGTGAGATCAAACATGTGAAATTTACCTAAAATCATGTTTATTAGTATTTCAATGGAATACTAGCTAATTCAACATGGAACCAAACACACATATAGTCATTCTAGAGCTGTAAATTATTAAGGGATCCAAAACCATTCAGGTTTTCATCAAATAGTTTTAAGTTTTTAGGTAGTGGTTGACATAGTATTAACACCTATATAACCAGGGAATAAGGAATTTAAACCTTGGTACCCACATATTTTATATGCATGTCTATGCTTCAAGCTCAAAGAGGCAAAGAGACAAGAGTAGCTTAAACTTTTAGGAGAGATGCTAATCATGCTATTTGACATAGTAATAAAGCTTCTTTGACCAAATGATGCATGTTAAAGTGTGCTTGTGCTTTGTTCATTCTCCAAGCTCAAATACTTCTTGCATGCAGTGTCGTGCGAACCATTTTCAGCTCTTACCTAACTGTTTAAATTTTTAAGAGAGTAGATCCTTTTCATAAATCTCACACTTAATGTAACAATACTTATTATTTAGTGTCCTTGTCTTGTTTGTGTGCCCTCACCAACAATGATAAGAAAGTGACATGAAAATCTGATTTTTTTTTTCTTTTATAACTAAAACGCAGTGATGGTTTGCATCTCACCCAAAGTGGCAATCGAGTTGTTTTTGAGGAGGTAATCTTGAAGCTGAGAGAGAAAGGCTTGAGTTTAGAATCTATGCCAGTTGATCTCCCTCTACTAGCTGATCTCGACCCGAATGACCCTCTCAAGTCATTTCAGTAATATTAGGCTATATGCATGTTGGTGGCTTATTATGCTTCTGCCATGATTTAATGCTATGTTAATTGAGTACGTTTCCTGATAATATTTGTATCCTCTTTTTTATAACTATTCTCTAGTAGAAAACCTCTTCAATAATCAGGATTTATTTTCTCTGTTAGTTTATGACATTTGCAGTTCTTAAATGATTTAATTTGGGATAAATTACACTTCCCTTCTCCAATAGTGGCAATAGATGCTTAGATTACAGTATGTAACTTCGCTTATTTTGAAAAAATACATTCCTATTTCTTACAAAAAAATGCTACACTTGTTTATTTTAGAGTGAAGGAGTCTATATAGGAAAATAAGCTATGCATTGCCAGTGTATACAATTTAACGCTTTCATCCAATCACAAATTATTATTTAAGTTTGTTGCTTTTACAATAATTATCTTAAAAGTTATACCAATAATGATATATAATTTGTTGATAGTGTAAGATAGAGTAAGATATAGGACTTGAATAAGAATAAGATAGAAAAATAGAATGATAAGCTCTTATACTATCTAATCTTTATTGCATACTACACAATCTATTAAATAGTATGTATAATATGATTATTATCCTATCAATGTTTGTGGCGGATCAAATAATATCAAGATATGATATAAAATATAAGAAAAAGTATGTTTTTGAACCTTCAAAATATCTGGAAATTCAATTTTAGTTCCTAGAATTTCTTTTCTAATTTCTATATGTACCAAAAAAATTAATGTGATTTTAATCTTTCACCGTGGACTGAAAACACGTGCTTTGTTCAAAATAAAATTGATTAGAGGTTGCACTAAAATATGTTAGAGGTTGCACTAAAATATGTCACTTATCTACAAGTTTGATGAGGATTGAAGCTTAGCTTCAAGACAACATGAAAAACCCAAATTTATATGTCAAAAAGCATTAGTGAGTTGGAGTTTAATTACTCATTTCTTTTCAGACTATTTAACGTTTTAGAGAGAGAAAAATGAGTCATTAAAGAAATATATTAATTACTCATTAAAGAAGCATTAGTGAGTTGGAGTTTAATTGCTCATTTCTTAATCAATACTTACTGTGAATAATATATAGAAAGAATAAATGAGTCATTAAATTAGAAAGATAAAAAATATATTAAGAAATTACATAATATTTTCTTTGAAATTCAACAAAATAATTGTATTCCCTAATACTTGTGTCAAAATCTTAAACATCATATTTTGAGCTAAAACTAACTGAGATCCATTTTCTTATTTTCAATGTAATTTTCACGCTTGATTTTTGTTGAAAGGAAATCATGTCTCTAGATATTTTTTAGGTAAGTTTTACTCTCTCCATTCCGTTATAATTATTGTATGAGAATAAATAATTTTAAATTAGCTGTTCACTTATATTCCTTATATATTAATGATAACTACAAAATCTAAAAATGAATTAATGATGACGTAAGATTAATTTGATAAAATAATCATTATCTTTTATTTATTTGTTATTATTATTTTATCTATGTAAAACAACCTAAAATGAGAATTATTTGGGAATGTAACAAGTAGTATTTTTAGGCTTCTTAAACCATTTGATGGTAAGTGGGATTTAATATAGCATTCTGATAGTTGGTCAAGTCATTTCTAGAGAGAAATAAATGCTTGGTGAAAAGTTTAGTGGGAATTTATTGATAATGAGAATTTAACGCTAGTAGAGTGTTAATGGAAATTTATTTCTTATATATACTATTTAGCTTAACCCATAAATAGGAATCTTATGTAAGCAAATTAGGTACAATTTCAAGATTAAATAAATTTGAGTGTCTTTATATTGTGAAAGTTTCTCTTTTATTTTTTAGTAAAGAATTCTATAATGTTAGTTCCATTAGTAGATTGTAGTCTGGGTCACTTTTTTATTTATTTATAAGTTTTTATTTTTCTAACTAGTTAAGATTACGTTTCTCTTATCATTTTTATCTGTTTTTAACACGATTCTAAATAAAATCATATTTTGAGATTTTATATGAAAAGATGATATTTTTAGGAATAAAAAGGAAAATTTTGGATAAATATCCTAAGCCATTAATGGTGGTATTAAAACATCATTTCATTTTCAAAAGTCTTAAACATGATAATAAAGTTTTTAAAATTAGTTATTAATGACAAGAAAAGCATCGAAGTGGGTAAAAAAAAGAGTCCTTAGAAGGTTCTCATTTTACCATTGTTGAAAAGTTTGCTTACATTAAAATAAATTGAAGGGTAATTTTTAACATGAGACATCAATGCAATTTTAAGCATCTTATTGTTAATAGAGAAGTGTAGATGTTTAAATTCCTTAATTTAAGATTTATTTCTTACATGGTCTTTGGTTCCATGTCCAACACCTAAGGAGGTATGCATCAGATGAAAAAAATAAGTATATCAACTTCAAATTTGTATGTCAAATACGCGAGTTTTTGCTACATTGACACCAAACAAAACACACTACGACGCCACGTACACGGTACATTCGAGCATGCCTTTACTTTTTCTTCATCTACCGAATCATTTTCAAGCATTTATAGCAATGCTGATACATTTCAGGCCTTTTAACATTTCCAGAAAATAGTAATTTGAATGTGGGCATGAAGGCAATATATTGATTCCTTGGCTTGGGGTGTTCACAAATAAGGTGCTGAACATGGACAAGTTACCTCAGGGAAAATTATGATTTCGAATTATATAAAAACATATGGGGTTCAAGGAGGGATCAATTGATCGTAGAGAGGGAGGAGGAGGAGGATAATGAAAGTAATGTTCCTTCTCTACCATTGGATTCATTACTTAATAATTTATTTAAAACTTAATTATTATTTCTTTGAATTTGGGTGTGATTTTTTTTAGTTCTTTAAATTTAAAACTGTTTTTTTCTAAAATTTTGATAAATTATTTTTTTTAGTATCTCACATAATAAAATAATATTTTGTAACAATTTTTAAGAGTTTATAATAACTTTTTAATATTTTGTGGCAGTTTTAAAATAAAAATTCAAGCAACTAAAACATAAAAACTATTTTATTATGTCAAAGACTAAAAATAATTGTCAAAATTTAGAACTAAAAAATATTTTTAAATTTCAGGAATTAAAAACAGTATACCCTTTAAATTTAAGAATTAAAATAGTAATTAAACTTTCATTTAAAGATAAAATAATTGTAATTTGAAATTAGTTGTAAGAGAATTTTATAGTTAATTATGAGGGAGTGTGTGAAATACACATCACAAAAAAGAAAAAAATTATTAAAAATGTCTAATTAAAATAAGGAGGAGATTGGGATCGAGTCTTACTCTTCAAGTTGTTGTGCATCTTTATAATATAAGACTAGATTTACATAGTTTAAAAGTTTAATATTTATAGACTTATACCGTAAAAAAATTTACATTATTAACTGATTAAAAATATCCTTGGATGCAACATTTAAAATATACCACACATGAAAATCAATAATTGGATAACAATATATATAATTTTTTAATACATAACATTATGTTTAAATTCATAGCTTAAATTAATTTTAATTAGATGTTAAAATTTAATTATATTTGAATATTAACATTCCATCTATTTCAATGTATTAAATTAACGTTTCCCATACATTGGACAAGTATTCTTAAATTTAAATACAATTTATATATGAAAAAATTAAAGGAGGATTGCATAGTTATTTTAAATTAAAACAATTTTTTTTATTATAAATGGTAATTAAATTGCTTACAAGAATTAACTCACGGAGTCACGGTATATGAAACTATATGTCGTGGGTAAATGAGTTGGTTAAATTGGAGCAAAGCATTCCAATCATATGTAAATATTTGAAAAGACACCCACATTCTCTTATTCAAGAAGCGTGTTTTTATTCATCTCTCATATGAAGCACACTCAGGATTCGATTCTGACATTTTTGAAGTCTTAGACGAAAGAATAAATAAGGGTCATAAAAATAATATATGTCTGGGTAATTTATGATATATTGCATGTACCTACACGGAAATTGTTGGGTACTTTTTTCCTCTATATGTCGATATTTTCTCATCATTATAGTGTTCAGTCTTCCTCCTTCAAATATCAATATGGGAGAGAACCTATAAATAACATTTCAACACTCAAGTCATGATGATGTATTAGCAAATATGTGTAAGAGAGTAAAAAAAATAATGTCTTACTTTGAGAATCTAATTCCTTATATATATATATATATATATATATATATATTTATGAGCCTTAAAGTCCATATAAGTCTTACCTTTTTATTAAAAAAATGTAATATGAGATTATCTAATTATTATAAGATAAAATTAAGATAAGTTAAGTTTTTCTTAATCTTTATGGACCCGAAATATATTCAAGTATCCGACTTGTATATCTAGTTTCATATTAGCTTGAGGACCTTTTCGGTCTAGGATATGACCAAGGAGTTCTTAGCCATATCAATATATAATCGATGAGTAAGTTAGTCCCAATTAGGCTTGTGATGCTATCTTGATTATCTATGTAAGTGGATTGACTTGAACTAATTGTTTATGTGAAACCACATTTACTATAAAAGCAACTAAATTTATATTATAATTCTTTAATAAGCCAAAATAAGGGATGCTCACTTAGGAAAAGATAAAATCATTTTTTTCTAAAGGAAAGACAAAATTACTTACAAAAGTGAGATTACATTTATGTTTTAATAACTTAGATCTAAAGTAATGTTGCTCGTGCGTGCATCACTTTTATTTTATTTTTATTACATATTATATTTTGCATTATAAAACAAGAAATAAAACTCCCGATACACTTTTTCTTTCCTTTTTTTCATATTACAAATATAATAAAAAGTTAGTAAAGGGTCAATCGTTTTGTTTGTCTTTATCCGTCTTTCAGGTAGGAGGCCAGAGCATTCCCTCCCAAGAAGACAAATGGAGAAAAGCATTTTATTGTCCACTTTCTAAAAAAGCTTTCAGCCTTTTAGATGGAATTAAAAATTCTGATTCTCCTCCTTTAGATAATAGATCCTAATTAATTCTACAAATCATATCTCACAAAAAAAACATTTTCATGGCATCACGAGTACTCGTGTTCTTGGCCTATATGTTTTTGAAGTCACATAACGTTGTCGGCGCCGTCTTACCCATTTATATGTGCCAATACTTATCGCCTTGTCATCAATGGCTTCTTTACAAGCTGGTGTGTTTGGACTATACATGTAGTAAAGCATGTTTAAGCTTATGACAATGCCAAAAGAGAAAGCAAATCAGCATAAAAGCACTTTAATTCACTACGTGACATCACCAAATGAATGCAATAAAGCCAAGCGCATATCTTGCATGGATGTACATTAACAATCCATTCTTCATGTGTAGTTGACTTTGTGCTAATGTGGTTTCCACTAACATTCTATCACTATAATTTAAGAATTAAGATTACATTTAGGGAAGCTTATTTTAAAAATAAAATAGTCCCTTGGGGACAATTTTTGTTCGTATAACGAATTAGATAGCTATCGATTTGGCCTTCTCTTGTGTCGTCGTATAGTGCATGTAGTGATCTCTTTGAGAAATGATTCATAGTTCATACGTGGCTACGATATGTTAGAGGTGATGATATATAAGTGTTTAATTAAGCTTTTAATTAATTTCTACGTAAAAGAGATATATCCAAGTGCATGCGACGATATGCCGGCAACGCGTGCAACCTACACTATTAAGTATTAACTAATTGGATCGAACATTATTTGAATTTCATTTTGTGTCAACTTGTTTGTCGTCTTCATGATTACATTTACCCATAATCCCACCACTACAAATTAAGTGTCCAACCTTGAATGATCATGGGATCCTCTAAAATTTATAAAATAAGAGGCTGTGTAAAATATCTCATCCATACAAAATGTTTGATTATATATAATTTAGAAAATATGATTTAATTAATAAGAAGAATACAGATATTTCCGCCATTCTACACACACAAAATAATTATGTTATGATCACTGGGTGAACTAAAAGATTACAAATAAATGAAATTTCAAGTGATCACCTTAATTTGGAAAAGAAAGACATGCTTTGATCAACAAATTTGTCTTGATTTTCATAATCGGAGAGAAAAAAAAAAGGAGGAAGATTTCTGTCAGACCACACCATAATATTGATATTGAACAATTTATTTTAAGAGTCTCATGATTAAATTTATATTGAACAAAAAAAAAGGAGAAAGATTTATGTCAGATCACAACATTATAATTTATATTGACATTGAACAATTTATTGGGATAGTAGACCAGGATATTAATGTAATGAATACACTCGGTTTCCTCTTGTATTTATTTTAAGAGTTTCATGAATTAAATATTTATATAAAAATTATAATGTTAACTGTACAATGGTCAGGAATTTAAACAAATATTTGACTTTCGAGCAAGCTGAACGGTATAATCCCTAGCCAGAAGAAATTTGCACGAGCACTAGAATACGAGCCATGTTCCATGATGAATTTCATGTCATATTCATATACTATGAATATACGAGGCTAAATACTAAATAGTGGCCCCTGTTGGTGGTTTTCTGATTGTGGATCCATATCTGTGTATGATGACGCACCATAAAAAAAGAGGGGTGATGAAAAAATTATAAAGATTGAATTACTTACGAGTTGACCTTTCAAAACACCAAAAACAAATGCATGTGTCAGCGTCACAAATCACAATTCATGTGAACTGAAAATTTGCTGGCAGATCGAATTCTTCTGCATAAGCATTTAGCTTAATTTGGACATATATTCTAATTAATTAAAAGGTTAAGCTTTAGAAGAATCACAATTGTTTTTTATGTCTCTGACTAATTAATTAAGCACACACGAAGTAGTTAAAGTGATTTATATTTTTAATCGATCTAAAAGTGATAGTAAAATGTAATATTAATTTTTATTTCACACAAAGATTACTAAAATTATTTTAACTTAAAATAAATTTTAAACTCAATTAATTTATTAACATGAGACTAAATATATAAGCACTTATCTAAAAATACGTTTACTGATATTTTAATATAATTTTAGATCAAGCATGCAAATAGGACTCTAGTTTTTTTTTATTTTATATATTCATATTTTTTTATTCATAATAGGACTCTAGTTTGAAATAATTTTCATCCTTTTCCCCAATGGACTTGATTAAGGATCGAACCTACCGAGATCATTTTTTGAGGTAAACCTACCAAGATCATTGACCTTGAATGAAAATGAACCAGCTGGCATGGGCTTAAAATATATAAAGTTTACGTTATAATTACTTATGAGATCAAAATTTTCTTTTATTAACTAATGTAAAAAAAACTAATACGTGTAAAAGATATACGTACGTAAGCATATGATCATGTAGCATCACTTAAATAGTTAAGAAGTGACTAATAAGTGTTGATTTGAATAGTATAATAATACTGAATTTAATTTTTTTAAATAAAATTTTGAATTTGAGTTTTGCATATATAATTGGGAAGAGATGATTTATCAAAGGTGATCAATAATTTTTTTATAAAGATTAATCATCAACACATACCAAATAATATATAAAAAATTGTTTCCAAGTGATTTTTTGTTTGAACATGAAATAATAACTGCAAATATTATTTTATCTTAAAACTGAATCAACTTGATAAAAAAAAAAAGGGATTACACCTAGTTATATAAAAAAAATTATTGTTAACAAGTGCATGCCAAATTGGCAATGCAACATAGGTGAAAACGATTGACAGTGCTAGATTAAGGTCATCAACCGAGAGTAAAACTAAAGTTTCCTTATTGAAGAGATAGCTCAAGAGCTTACGGTAGAACAAAGATTATTTATTATACGTTGATGGATACGTACTAAGAACTTAAAAGTATTATTAGAAATTATTTATTATATAGAAACATAAAAAATATTTATTTTTAATTTTTAAATCATTTAAAATATTTAATAATTTTATATATGCGTAATTAGATTTACGAATTCAAACTTATTCTCCAAAATTAATTTTAAATAAATTTTTATTTTCTTTTTAATATAATTGACAGCGACTCCTATATATTTTCTTACATAAATTTCAATTACTTCTCGTTGCGGCACCCTCTGACCAGTGGTGACACATCTCACATTAACAATTTACATGCATATATAATAGGTTAATATTCAATCGGGAAGTTGCTATACTTATCCTAATCTGGCAACCTCAAAAGTTATACGTGCGTCATAACGGTTAAAGGTTAAGAATAGGAAACATATGATATCATAGCTACCCTAGCCTTCATCTCTATGATAATTGTCTTATCACAATGACCATAAAGGTTGGATTTAAGTCCGATATATAAAATATGATATCATAGCTAATATTTATTATCATGTTAAAATTAACACTGTGCTTAATATAGAGGAATAAAAAAAATGAAAGTATGAAAAATAAAAATGAATTAAAAGAATGAAAGAGAATTAAAAAAAAAGTAAGATATTTGATAAAGATGAAAAAGAGTATAAAAAAATAAAACATTTAAATTAGAATAATTAAGTAAATGAAAAAACTGAAAAAAGGAAGATTAATCAAATGTACATTAATTGTATCCCAAAAAAAACACGTTTCCATAACTATGAGATGAAAAACTTTTTTTTCTTATTTAAAGATATATATTATAGTCAATAAGATATTAGTTAATTTTTAATTTTTTTATTAATTAAAAACTTGTTTGACAATTCAGTAAATAAGTTTTTTTAATAATTTTTTTAGTAGTTTTTACCATTTGTTGAAACCCTACTTAAAATAATTTTTTAAAAAAATGTTTCCTTCTAACTTTTAGTTTTTTATATTTTTTTTCTTTTATTATTCTTAATATATTTATCAAATTTTTTGATTATCTGTTTTAAATAAATAATGATTTTATTACTTTTATATCATTTTACAATTTTCAACTATTTCAACAATTAATTTTATCAAACACTTACAATTTAATAAATTAGTTTTTTTAACTTCTAGTTATCAGTTTTCATTTATCAACTAACTTCCTAGTTTTCAGCTAATATTGTAAACATAACTATAATTAATTATGCAATTTGGATAATCGATTAAATGTCTTTTGAACTTTTTTATTTGTAATGATAGGAGTTGGAACCGAGCTTGGGAGAAGGAAGCACTAACAACGAAGAGAGGGAAAAAAGAAGAAGTAAAAAAGCTTCTTCACAAATGTCAATGAGGGACAAATTTGGCAACCAACAAATCTGTGTAGTTTGTGTACATGTTTTTAATTATGTCTTTTATTATCTTTCTTCGATTCTCTGATGAAAGTAAAAATAGATGGATCTCACCATTTTTTTAAAACATTCATCAGCCTTTCACATGTAAGAAACACCTAAACTTATACTCTTTTAGTGCTTTTCAGTTATGAACACTTTTAATTCTCCTTCGTTCCTTTAAACCAAAGACCACAATGTACATATTATCCATTGTGTTTAAGTAGTTTTTAGGCTTTATTCTTGTAGGAAGATGTCCTGAGCCATCAGGTAGGCGATTTAGCCATTGAAAGTCCTATCGTAGCTAGGGATAGCACCCTTGAGAAAATGATTTATCTACCGGTTTTGAGATTTAATTTGGGGTAAGTTGTATAACATTTTTATTTGATAAAGCATATATAACATTATATTATTTTTCATTTAATTATATACAGAGCCATGCAGACTTTATATATATATATATATATATATATATATATATATAATCTAATTCAATCTATTTAGTTGTTTTTCTTTAAAAAAATATTTGAATAAGATTTGATAGGTCGTATATATATAGTTAAATGGATGAAAAACAATACATCCTATCTTATTTTTAATCTAACATGACCATCTAATATGTTATGAATCAAAATCAGTCCAACATATTTGATTATTTTAAAATTAATTATATAGTTTTAGAATAATTTCTTAAATATTAATTTTATCACTGAATATTTTATTTTTTAAAAAAAAACTATTTATTTTTGAAAAAATTAAAAAAATAATAAGCACAAATGATTATTTCCTTAAAGTGAATTAAACAAAAAAAATTATAAAACATTTAGTTTTTTTTATAACTGGTAGATTTTAAAATAATAAGAAAAATATTTAATTTTTAAAATAATTTTAAGAAAGTTAATAAATAGATTAAGTAAACTTTATTAAATGAATCACGAATGAAAGTGAATATTTCTAATATTTTTTAATAAATCATAAATGAATTAATTAATTGATTTTTTTAATTCATCTATTATAATTCGAGTAAAAAATTATCCAACCAATCTATTTCACAAGCGGCATAATTGAAAACTACGTACTAGATAGAGTTGGAGAAGAACTTTAAGCATTAGATAGAGTTGGAAGAACTTTAAGCATAAAGGATTAGAGTATATATTTTATGAAAAGCAAAGGGTAAGCACAACTAAAAAGACTCGACCTAACTAGATTTGCAAAATTTTTGCCTTAATATAAAAAAAAACTAGACTGGCAAATTCGATCAGATCCGTGGAGCATCCTCTTGTGCATTGGTTTCTGTAGAATTCTTGACCTATATAACTCAAGAATATTGAAGTTCAAAAAAAGATTAATTTTAATTCGGCTTCGACCATAATTTTAACTCCTTAACGTTATTAGTCTAATTCAAAAATATATATGTTCCATGTGAAACAACTTAAAAATGCACGAAAAAGGATAAGACATGAGTTATTGTCCATATTGTATTCCCTTTACATTAACAATTATATATGTTTTCATACGAGTTGATAGAGTTTCAACAAAGGCGTCAAGAGTCATAAACAGAAATAAGATTAATGGTGAAGGGTTCATTTTAGTGACACAGTTGGATGACGCCATGGCTACTTGCCATTTGTTGCATGCCTAAGGTAAATGGCGATTACATCTAATTAATAATCTTAGAATATATATAATGTCTAATCTTTGTTCTCCATACTGTGCATTCAAGTTCAATTCTCACTATCTATAGTTTTAGTGCCACTTACCTTATCCTCAATCCAATATGGCACAGTGCGATTCCATGAATCACACAATAAATTTTGTGCACTTTGCAGGTTCAACATGTTTCTACTGTATATTGTCTCGTGGACTGCCTCACTAAGCATTTTTCCGTACAATCATAATCTTCCCATGAACAATCCTTTATGGTATCCCACTAATCTTGAAACGACTCAACAACAACCAAAGCACAACTCAAATTCTCCGCCTTGCAAGCGTTTTAGTTCCTTAATTAATGGTTCCATTAATTTTAAATTCAACATTACAGTATGTTTACTATTAAGGATATAGTTAGTTGGAGATTTGTTATTATTTATTCATACTTAGTTGCTACTTGGTTAGTTAGTACTACTTGGTTAATACCTGTAAATGGCTTAATATAAGTTTAATGTAATCACTTTTACTCATTTAATCAAATAAGTAATGTAACACTGTTGTACTACGGCTGCTGGTTTATACAAACTCTTGTTTTTCTTCTCTTCTATCCACCAATATTTTGGAAGTCATGATGAGTAACTAATTCCATAAAATACAGAAGTTGATCAATTACAAAATTTATTCTCACATATTCTCCGTACATGTCATGCGAATGATAAAGAAAAAGAAGATAAAAAACAAAAAAGATAATAACAAAGTATACATTAGAATTTTATATAAATTAGTAAAAAGAAGGATTTGACACTCATAATCGTTGACTTATATAAATATAAGTTAATGATGATGAGCATCAGGTCCTCCCGGACTCAATCTTTGTGTACCATGCTGTCCACCTTCTTCTGCAATTGGTTGTATTGGTGTCCACTTCAAGGTTCCAAGGACGTCCCTTACAATTGTTGGGTTCAAATGCCGTGCCTCACTTCCTGCGCTTAAAATCAAGATGAAGCAAATGCAACCCAAAATTCTCGTTAACATAGCCATTCTACTAGTGACCCTTCTCACAATGTTAGCTGAAGAGAAAGAAAATACTATTTCGGAAACTTATTGGATAAAATGTGGTGGCTAGTGTAGGAAAGATTATAGCCAGGCATGTGGTTTTTATAGTAATTCCTATATGATTATTATATACTATACTACATCGTATGATATCTGTATCACTGAAAGTGCGGTGAAGTGTATCTGATTTATTGTGATCATGAATTGAAATTAATCTGGTTTTTGCTGCAATTTGCCAAATACTAGATGGATCGACCAATGGTGCTGTGATTGATGTGTGATATCCACTTTCCTAGGCCAGCAAAACCAATGGTGTGCACTTCTGAAGTTGGATTTCTATGTGCATGACGTGCCTCCAGTTAATTTATACTACTATATATATATGACTGCAAATTTTTATATTATGTTTATACTTTTTTATATATAAAAAAAAAAATTAGGTGACGACAACCTGGATGATCCTAAATAAAAGCTACACGTTAGATTGGCGATCTGACTAGGTTTTGTGTCAGACCAAAAAATATTAGCTAAAAACTTTTTTCTTTAACATTATTTATATTTTACTACGTACTATTTTCTTTTTTCATTTTCGACCTCTTAATGAAAAGTAAAAAATTAATCAAGTCAGCATAAAAAATGTCAAATGATGTACTGTTAAATTTTGTGTTCTATAATCTACCAAATAAAAAAAAATAATTCTCGTACGTGCAATAAATTTTATCTTGCGAGGTGAATCTTATTTATTAGTCCACTCCAGTTCATATGACGTTAAGTGAGTGATTTGGTAGTTATCCTTTATGTGAGCCCGTGTCAGCAAGCTGCCCATTGTGTTAAAGAATTCCATTAAGGATCAAAAGGATTATTGTGGATAAGGAAGAAGTATGTTATGAACAAACTAAGACTTTAATTTGTCCAATAGATTTGTATGAAATAAATGGTTGTTTTTTAATTCACGTTCAAGAGGTTGTTAGCTGAACAATAAATGCTATATAAAGTTAATGATTTTATTATCTATTATTCTAAAGTTAATAATTAAAGAATTAATGAAAATAAAAATATTTTATAAGTAATTATGCAATAATAATATATTTATAAAAGTAAATGTTAAAGTTAATACAGTCATAATTTTTCGTCTAAATATTTATATTGTAAGAAACTTCTTACTTTTTTCCTTAATCTTGCTCCAAAGAACTTATTTTTAATTTAATTAATTAGTTACTATATTGTTTGACTTTAATTTTCATTCAATTTCTTACATTAAAAATGAATTCATCATATTATTGAAGAAAGCCCCTTCTAAATTTGGATTTTATCTAATGGTCTAATTTATATCTAGCAATTGAATTTGTTGTTTTTGTTCATGTTTTTATTTTTTAACCATCATAATTTTAAAAAATTGCTTTATATAAAACTTATAGATATTTTCATAAATTTTGGTTTTTTTTGAAATTGTTATATTTAATCACACTTAAATTCATCACCCCTCCTAAAGTACATATATATTTTATGAAAATCGAGTCTAATTTCTCTATCACAAATCCAGCTCATCCTCATCCCTCCGTGTCATGCTTTTATTTATCAAGATCAATAGCTAATGATTATAAATATTTACATAAACACCATAGATAATGGAACTATTTTACTAAAATTATATATTGTAACGTTTAATTTTTATGTAAAACCATAAACAATCATATAATTTATTAATATAATTATGAATATCAATAAATTCCAGTATAATTAGTGCATACCAAAAAATATAGTTATATATACTTACATATATTTATTTCCAATTCCTCCCCTGTATGATTTTTATATTCGCCCTAGGCTGGATTAACTCATCGAAAGTGAGTCACATTTTATATTAAGAATAAAGTGCGAATACATAACTTTTAATTGAAAAATAAATAAAGTAATATACTTAAAAAATTATAGTATAATTTTTTGTGTGTGCATACTACTAAAAAATATCATTTATATATTTAGAGACAAATAGTCATGTTAAAATATTACTTTATTGAGTATCACCGTTGTGTAATAAAAATTAAATTATTTTTTTAAAGAAAAATTTGGTTAATTTTTATTAAAAAATCTCAGAAACATTAAATACATCATACTAAACTAGAGAGGCAACCTCAATAGGAACCTCCTCAAGTCAAACACTTTCCTGAAAAATTAAATTGTTAATATAATAAACACATTAAGATTTATATTAATGATATATGATGCATTGCATTAACATATGATGTGTATTGATATATGTTAATATTCTATATCAACTAAATTTTTAGTATAATAATTTATAAAATATATACTAATAGTTTAATTTTCATTAGATAACTACTACTATAATATCCAATATTAAATTGTTAGCAAATAATGTTTTTTGTTAATATATATTTATCACAATAATAATAGTTAGCTTTTTAATCAAAGGCTATCTTTGCTTAGTTTCCCTTTCAAAGTATGCTAATTAATTGGATATGGCCTGAGTGTAATAGATTGATCATTGATCTGATGAATGCTTTTGCGATGGTGGATGCAGATCTTGTTGATGGAATCACGTTAAGTTGCTTGTAGCTTTATCCTGTTGGGATAATATTTTTCATCATATATGTGTTATCAAAATCAAGGATAGAATGTTAGTTTCTATTTTTAATAATTTGCTTTCCAAAACAACTGTGGAGATTTTGAGAGCTACGTGGCAAAACCGAAGAGTCTCAAGTGAAACAATATTATAATATTAAGTGACATATACAGGAAGGAAGTGAGTGAATGATTTTTCATTAATGTGTTTCTATCTATCACTACTATATTCTCTTAAAAAAAATTTATCACTACTATATAAGCAGTCAAACAAAATCTATCACTAATATAAAACTTTTATTTGTGTGTACGAAACATATATATTATGTGAATTTTGATTTATATGATTATCAAATAGTTTTATCCTGAGAAGTTTTGTTATATGATTTACATGAAAAAACTTTTAATCTAATGATAGATTTTGATTTAATTAAAATTATCAAATAGTGTAATAATTAATGTAAATTATACTATTATAATTTGATTATTATATATATATATTAATTTTATTTATATGAATGAGATATCAAATAATTTTAAATTAATATAAAATTTTGTATGATGATACATGTTTGGTAAAGATGAAAAATAATAGAAAAAGAGATTAAATATTTGAATTATAGTAGTTAGATAGATTAAAAAAAAAGAAGAAGAAAGAAACAAAACTAAACTTGAGCATTTATGAAATCCTTATTTGACCCTAACCCTGAAAAATAAATTGATTTTATATATTATAACAAACCTTGAATAGTGATATTTAAAATTATGTCGTCTTTGGTTTTGTTTTTATAAAACAACAGCGCTTTGAGCCTGTCGTCTAGTGACGGTCTACTCTTTCTTTTTAAGTTTCTCTTGAAAATAGCTTGAACAGACGATATATAAGATGTGTTTGTGAAAAAGATTTGCAAAAAAATTATAAATCACAATTCAATCTCTTTATTGTGATTTTTGCCTTTACAGATTGTTAAGGGACATTTCTGCTATGGGAATTTACTTTAAAAAAAATTTGACTTCATGAATAATTAATTGCTATGGCAAAGCAAATTCTTCCATTTGTAATGGAAAAGAATTTCAAACAAACAAATAATTTATCACTCAAAAAATTAAAATTTCTAGCTTATAAAAAGAGAAATTAGTTTTTCTAAACTCATTTTTAAAATACCATTTTCAAACTCAATTCTGTTAAAATTAATTATACTAAGTTTGAAACAAATGGACCTAAACATTTTGGTAAATAGGTGCAGACAACATAAAATGATAAAGGTTAATTGCAATGAAGCAGATAACTTATAAGATTGAAATGACCAAAAAAAAGAAAAATAAGAAAGATCATGGATTTGAATTTTCTACTAATAATTAATAATTAATACTTGTCAATAAAAAAATTTGTAATGGGGTAGTGTCTTGGTGGAGTTATTATCAGGCAATTGATACATGGATGTGTTCATAAAAATATATTAAGGAAACTAATTTTTGTATGATTTTGTAATAAATTTTTAGATAAAAAATATGATAAAAAATTCTAAACAGTGCAATGAACAAAAAGAATGTACGAATAGTAACCCCATGGAAGAACTGATGGTTTGGCTTGGGCTTTTCGTGTGGTTTAATTTTGGGAAAAGAAAAGAAAAGAAAGAAAAATCGTCTTACGTAAGGCTGAGAGCATACATTTGTTATTCTTCTAGTATAGTATTCTTAGGGTCAGTCAACACACGAGAGATGCATTAATCAATGTCTTATGTGTCAGTATTTGAGCTAAATAAAGTAAATATCAAATTAACCACTCAAGGGTGTGTTTGAAAAAATTATAAGATTGAACGTAACTCATATTTTTCTAATTCAGAAAAAAAAAACTCAGATTTTTCCATCAAGATATTTGCTTCTCCATTTAAAGTTTTGAAAAGTGTAAAACATATGTAATGTAAGGCTGCAAATAGTAAATCAACACGCACTAAATTGTCTAAAGAAAGTTTTAATTCCATGTATGTTAGTTGAAACTGATTGTTCTCTATTTTTTTTTTATAAAAAAAAAAAAGTTCGCAGTTAAGTGATATTTGAATTATGGCTTGCACATATCTCGACTTCTTTCACTCTCGGTCAACAATATCCTGATTAAAAAAAAAAAATTATCTAAAGGTACTATAACACCTGAATTAGCATCAAAAGTTTCAAAGTTTTATTGCTGAATGCACATTATTTATTGTTAACAACAAGAAGGAGCATGAAATTATTCATGATCCCAAAGTTAAAATTGGAGCACCCCAATTCCCAATTCTTCATGATCAATCAATATTCAATGGTGCTTCGGATCTGGGCCCGCAGGACTAAGACGATTGGTCTTATATTTGACAATCTCCTTTCCTTTGAGTTTGAGTCCTGAAACAACTATGGCAATTTCATCAGCACTCAATGTAAAATCTGATTTGGTGGTGCTTCTTTCAAAGGATGAAGGGAGATAATTTTGTTCAGAGATTACAATAATTGACAACAAGACCAAGATTGTGCACAACCAGAACTTTGACATTGCCATTGAGGAACTATTGGAGTTGAAAAATATATACTAACTTAGGATCTTGGTGCAGGGCTCCGAGGCAAAACTATGCATATTTATAGGCCAAAATTGTTATCACAATGACAATATGATACTGCATATGGTGTCATCATAAATGTAATAGTTAGCCAATAGGTTAAAAAATTGTTAATTTGAGGTTCATCTGCGTATGATGAAACAAAGGTTTCAAATCAAATTTTGTCTCTTCTAATTCTCCAATAGTTGATGTTAATAAATTTGGCCATGTTTTGGTTTGGATGAACCTAAATTACCAAAAAAAAAAAAAAAAACCTAAGTTATCTTTAAATGGGAGATAAAAATTAATCCTTCAAAGCATTGAGATTTGTTTAAAAAAATGATATTTTTTAAATAAATATTTTTCCATATACCCATTTACAAATCAGATTTCAAATTATATACTTAAAACAATACTATATGATTATCTCTATCAACCATATCATACTATATTAGTAATATAATCTAATATAATCATGCTATAAAGTATAAACTTTGAACATACTTAGGAAAGTTTATAAACTTTGAACATACTTAGGAAAGTTTGTACCTTTTTAAATCCCCACTATATATGTACAAGAATAAAAAGGTGTATATATCTTGGATATCTTTTTTCTCCAATCTCTGCCACCGACCATGGGTAATGGGCAACCTACTAACTGGGTCATCATGATTTGCTACTCATTAATTAAACCAAGAATTGTACGGTTAAAGAATAAAAAAATAGAAGAAAAATTATTGAAAGCATAATCTAATGTTAGAAATATATCCCACCAGTAGTTTTAAATAAAAAATAATTATACATTAACTCCTTAACCATTATCTTTAAGGCTATGAATAACAAAACCATACATATTAAAGTCACAAGCTCTGAAAGAAGTTCGGTCCTTTTTAGCGGTACCTAGTAATTTAGGTCACTCACTACCTTTCATGCCCATTGGACACTGTAAAACAAGTTGTCTTAAGTTTTCTGTTCGGCTTAGTTGCCCAAACACTTTGTTTGGGAGATGGATTTTAGAGGGGAAGGAAGGAAAGTGATAGGTTTGAGTAGGAATATCTCCTTATTTGGGAGTTTTAATTTTTGAGAAAAAGAATTTGAAAATTTTTAAAACTCCTCTGAATTCCTCTAAAGCCTAAAAATTGTTGTTCTCCCTATTTGTGGATTTTTAGAAGTTAAAATAATAAAATTATTATCCTACCCCAGTCAGTGTTAATAAAATTACTATTCTACCTCATTCAGTGTTAATAAAACACCAAAATACAAAGCACTGAATCACAATTCAAGGGTATAATTATAAAAATATCTTATTAACTCTCCATTTCCCTCACTTAATATATTTTTAACTCCCAAATAAGGAGGAAAGAACTTCCCTTATTTTCCTCCCTTTTCTTCCCCTCCCTTCCCCTTAAATTTCTTTCCTTCTTTTCCCCTCCTAACTCCAAAACAAAGTCTTAGTGGGTAATATTAGTTTTCAATAGTGTATCTGAGAACATCCTCATATAAGAATTATAACATACATTTGTTGACTTTGATGAATACTACTTTAAAAACCATACCTAAAAATATTTTTAAATGATTAAAAATATACAAAAATTGTCTTTTCATGGACATCCAATAAAATTGAAACAATATATAAATTTTTACCCTATCAATACATAAAAATTAAACTCTACAAAAGCTATATATAGGATATAATGCATGAAAATGAACATTTTTTTTTTTATGAAAACACAGAAATTTTAAACTAACTTATGAATATGAATAGTTTATCTAAAATTATATCAACATTTAAATTATATATTTTTGCTTCCTTACTATCTTTTGATTTACTTAAATAATTTATAGAATGTTTTCTTTTAATTAGTTTGTTGGATGTTTTCTTTTATCTAATCAAATTTAAAATTTATTTTTACTAAGTTTAGATTTAATTAAATGAAAAATTTAAATTTAATTCTTTTAATCTTTCATTTGATACTTAACATTTAAAATATTAAACAAATTGTAGGCAAATCATCATTGTTTTCTTTATTTTATTTTATTTTTACTTGAACAAATTTATTTTTCTTTTATATATCTGATATTTATATGTAAATTAATTAATATAAAATTTAATTTATTTAAAATACATTCACAATGTAAAAGGTTTTTATATTATCATTTAATCACATATTGTCATGTATAATAAGTTAATTTAATCATATATTGACAATATAAAAATCTTTATACTGATAGTGGTTGAAAAATAAAATCTACAAAAATCATATATAAAATATAATAGATGAGGGTAAATATTTATTTAAAGAAATTGTTAAGAAAATTTACAATCATTCACAATGATGAATAATTTACCTAAAATTACATTAACAACTAAATTATTAGGGAGAATTTATACTTTTTTATTTATTGTTGTAATAATATTAATATAAAAGTATTTTTTCTTGCGTACCATCTTCTAACTTAATATAAAGGTAGGTTTTTAGTTGTATTAGCATGGTTCATTAGTTGTTATGTTTAAAATCTAAATGATGATTTTATATCTTCACCATTCACAAATTTAATTGATGCTAAGCCATTTTAAACGACTTGCTGATATCCTTTTATTGAACTATAAAAACTTGAAAATTTTGAAAAGCTATAAAAACTTCACATGTGAATTTCCAAAAACAATAGCAATCTCTTTCAATCATTCCACTCTTCGATCAAGAAAAAGACATGATGTCAATGCTTCTTATTTATTTTCAAATCCACTGGGTCATGCAATGCATAGTCGAAACACTATTTTGGGTTTGGAAAAGTTCATAATACTGCTTCATGGCCCGGTTTTTAGAGGCTGGATATTGTCTGACCAATGTTAATAACTAATGTTTCTTAAAAAACAAAAACATTGATATGTTATTATATATTCAAAGCATAATAAACTTTTTAATTTAATTCTGATATATTATTAATGATGTTTTTTATATTGATAACCTGCCAATTAGCAATGCTCATAAACATGACTTTTAAAACAATTTTTACAAACGTTAATAATTTTATCATATATAATTATTCATGATTATGATATTCATGATTGAAAAAAAAATATTTACATGATAAATATATTCTAATTAAATTCTAAAATTTAAGGAGCTAGAAGCATAAAATGGTAGGATGTAGTTTTTCAAAGCATATAGCTACACTAACCATAAGGGTCTTAGATATTATAATTCTCATTATTTAATTTTTTGATCAATGGTTGAAATTTTGTTCCGTTTTTATATTATGATTTTCTTTCTCTTTTTTTTTCTTTCTAATTTTTCCTTCTTGAAATATGTTCTTGATCTGCTACACTCATTGTTGTGGGCTGCGAAACAACCTTGTTTTTGATTCATACTTGTGGTGGGAAGGAGATAGAGGGGGAGAGGAGGAGACAAAGGAAGAATAAGAAAGGTAAATTAGGAAAGAGAGAATGAAAAGCAGAAAAAGAACAAAGGAAATAATTTTAAGCCACCAATTACGAATTTGAAAGATCTAATGGTCAAAATAACTCTCCCATTGCAAAATAATAAGTTCTGCACTGTGCCTCCCATCTGAAAACCCCTATCGCACCGTACATATCCCGAGGGGGTATCACACGCTGGCCAAAGTCGTCTGCTAACTTTGCTTTATGCATGTTAAGAAGGGGTTTGGATTTTGTTCATTTTTTTTCTCTTCATTTCTTCTATTACCAAACTTTTGAAAAAAAATAAATGTTACTTTTCCTATGAAGTGTGTATCATTTCTATTTGATTTATTTTAAATTTTCAAAAGCTTATTAAAATTGAATAAATGGGAGAAATGGGGAAAAAAGGAAATGGAGAGGATCTATTTCTATTAAGAAGTAGGCGATCTCTTATTTGTTTTGTTTATTTAAAGACCAAGATTGAAATTCTTCCTTGATATGTTTCTAAGTTTATTATTGACAAATTTTTAAATATAATTTAAATAAATAATTTGAAATTTGGTATTGTTTGGTTTCGAAATGGGACAGTCAAATACGCTCAAATTGGACGTGTTTCATTTGGTCGCTAACACTTTTTCGACAAAAATATTGTGGTTGTGGTTTTTTATTTTTTTATGTTTGCGACCACAATATTTCGTCACAAAAATTGTTAGCGACTGAAATAGAGACCAAATTGAGCGTGTTTTAATTTTTGACGTAAAATATCATTTTATTATTAATTGTTATTTTTATTTAATTTTAAAGTATTCTTAGACCGATCTTCATCATAGATATGATCTTCTTTACTTTTTTTTAATGTTTTTTATTTAATATATTTTTTTAATTTTATATGATTTTATATAAGATATACTGGATTTTTGGTATATCTAATTTTTAATATATTATTTTATTTAATATATTTTTTATATTTTTAATATTATTTTATTTAATATAATTTTTTAATTTTATATGATTTTGTTTAATATTTTTTGGATTTTTTATATAACTAATTTTTAATATAAATTTTTATTAAATGTGTGAAGAAATATCATGAAATAATGAAATGTTATTTAAGCAATTGTGTAAATATCTCGAAAAGAACTCAAGTTGACGTTTCGTCTGTATTATAAATTTTCTTGAGTATTTTCCTTTTTTCGGATCATATCAAAATTGGCTAAATTATAGTTCAAGCCCTATGTAATTTAATATAAAGGAAAATAAGAACATCGAAATAAGAAAAATTAAAAATTTTATTAAATATAAAATATTGTTTATGAAAGAATCTGATATATTACAAAAATAGTTAAACCATTTGAAGTACGATATATCAAAACGCATGCATAAATTGGTGGTGTATGTCCTTCAAATGGTCTAACTTTTGTTAGAAATATCCGATTGAGGTGTATGATATGTCTAAACGCTCGAAATTAAGAGAAGTAATTAAAAAATAAAAAATAGCATTAAATTAACTGATTAAATAATTAAAAAGGTAAAAAACAAGAAAATTTTTGGATGATTGAAGATTAAATCCTAATTTTGAGGTACTTAGAGGCATTTTTTGGAAAAAATAGTTGACCAAGTCCCCTTCAGAAACTTTTCTTGGCCTTCCTCTCTTAATTTCGAGCGATTTGACATAAAGTATGTCTCAATCGGACATTCCTATCAAAAGTTATAACCGTTTGAAGTTTATATACACCGCGCATGCATGACACGTGTCACAACCAGGAAAAACAAGCCTAATTTATGCGTGTTTGATTGCCCTGAATTTCAAAATATTTTTCAAACAGCACCAATTTCAAATTATTTATTTAAATTGTTATGTATTGGAGTTTGATGAAATTATGCTTAGGGCGATAAGTACTAAGGATAAGTTTTTTTTTTTTTTTTTCAAAAAAGAAGAGACACTAAATTAATATAATTTTATAAGGTAAATAGTGATATACTAATAATATAAAATAACTTTATATTATTATTGAGTTACGAATCACTATCTATATGAATTTTAAATAATTTTATAAAAATTAACAAACTTATAATATATGGTGATTTATGATTAAATGATAATATAAGTGTAAAATCCACTTAGAATTAATTATTTTTTTCTTTATATCCCTCTCCCCCCTCTATTTCCCTCTACCAAATACAACTTCAGTGCATAATATTTTTTCTAGTTTTATTTGTTACCTTTAAAATTTAAAGGATATTAGATCGTCCTTTGTTTTAAAAATCTCAAATTAATTGATAATGCTAATCCATAAGATAAGGATAGAGTTATAATACAACAACTATAGCCTATGCAAGACAAAAAAGAAAGTGTTCTACTGAAAGCTATAATTAATATTTCTTAGTTCACTTCTTATACTAATGTATAAAGTTAACGCATTAAAATTTCACAACTTTGTTCAACAAGCCTTTCATCACACAAGTTTTAGAAGTCAAGAATCATTATAATTTTGGATCTCACCAAGTGTCAATATGAGGGATGAAGGGTTAAACAAACACATTATGTATGGAATGGAGATGAGGGCAAGTCCCACATAGATATTAAGGCAGAAGTGTGATAAATATATATGTGTGTGGATCCTAAAGCTAGGGTTAAATTGTTTACTATACAAAAATGAGTTTACATTATTTGATTGCATTGATATAATCCCCAGCTGCCTGGTCCAATTTCACCTTGGACTAGTCCAATTACAGGAAGAGAACATGATATGAATAATATAATTATGCCAAACACTCCCCCAAGACTAAATGCCAAGAGAAAGGATATCATAACAGAGCTATATCTTATTATCATGTGTTTAAATTGCTCCATTATCTTATCTGATCTTGTAATATTGGTAATCAAAGATTTGCAGCTCCGTATAGTAATTAAATATGAAGAATGAACTGAAACAAAAAGCTTAAGAAGTCTCAACCCTAGCCCAAATCATTCTTTTCTACAATTAAAACCTAATCAAGTGCTTGCCGTTGCTTTTATTTGTTAAATGTTGGTCGGCATTGTATTAAAAACCGACAATTTCGTCCTGTCTGAGAATGAATTGATGAATATAGTTTATGGCTCAACTGAATTCCAGAGGCCTGAATTGATATCATTTTTGAGTATATTGATCCAATCCGTGCAATTGTTAATTGATGTACCTTAATTAGTTACTACAAGCAGGAAAAATACAACATATAAAGAGAAAACCCACTTTGATAAGAGGATATCATTTCTATTATATTCTTTACCTTATCCTCACTATCCTCTGCTTAACTGGCATTAACGTGGCCTTTTTATCTTTTCAACACACTACTGGTACCGGACATTATCGCAATTGACCTTCATATATTTTTTAAAGGTGTACTTTCGTATATTTTTTTTATTAACCACTAAGTATTTCCCACTTAAAAAATGTATTGACTAGTTATTATTTTTTAATTTTGTTTCCTTCTGGGATGCCCAATGGTCAGGTTTTCAGCAGATTAACATATTGTGCATCACAGCTCTTGCATATACCATTGATTCTGATTCAGAATCTGCAATAAAACTACTTTGAGCATCGAAGTGGATACAATAATTTTTCTCTCACACACCTTTGTGGGAGAGAGACGTATACTAGGAGAAGAAAAAGGAGAGAAAAAGTTAAAAAAAAATTGTAATAAATGACAAGATACAAAAGGAAGATCAAGATTCAAGATAGAAAGACAAAAAGAAGTAAGAAAAAAGAAAAAAATAGATATGCAAAAGTAAAAAGCCATGCATATCCAAATGAACATCACATCGAATCTTTGAGCGGCTTCAACAATTATTGTTCACCTAATTTGGATCCTCCTTAGAACCTCCCTGTTGGATAGTTTATCTTCTTTTAAATTATCACATGTTCCTATAATCTAAAATTTTTGTGGGTATTGAGATCTCCTAAATCTTCTTTAAACACAAATGTTATCCAGAAGGAAATAACATTTTCTCTTTTTGTATCTGTGTGTGTAGAAAAGCTCTGACTAAGTTTAAAATTCATTTATGTTTACATGATCGGAATTTTTAAGATAAATAACTTTAATTGTGTGAATCCAGTATGGTTTAATTTGATACGTATAAAGTGGATTTTTAAGGAGGCAGGGCATTCATACTTATAAAGAAAGCTCGTATGTATATTTATATTTATAATTGTTACGTTAATACGATCCACAAAGGAATTATAGTACACACCACTGTAGTAATTGTTCTTCATGTCAAGAACTGGATCCTAACAATCCATTATGTTCTCATTCCTCTCAGTTTACTGGGTAATAAAAAATTTAATGATTTAGATGTGGGTTGGATGTTAACTGGACAGAATGCAGCAGGAGAGGATAGTAGAATCAGTCCTTTTTTTTTTGGTGCTTAAAGAAGTATAGTCTCTTTGCTATAACAGTATAACCCGAGTTTAAATATAAAGAAAATAACTTCAATAATCTGCATGCCATTTTGGCTACGTAATAATCATTAACTGTGAACGCAATTTCATGAATAATATTTACAGTGATTATTTATTGGAATCAAAGAGATTCGTGTTACAACGTACAAGGTCTAACAAAATAATCCTTCCACCTATTTTACAAGAATCGCATGCCACCCTTAGGGTGCTAAATGAAGTATTTTTTATTGATAATTTTGTTTGTGTTTTTATTCTCATGGTAACACGATCATGTCATTTTGTGAAAGGATTCTTTTTTATTTCCATTATTATAAATCGTCATTTCATACTAGCAAAACTTAAACTTAAACACACACACACACAGTATATCTAACTTCTCTCCCTAGCTTGCCCTCCACTAATAGCTGTTTTCACCATAATACACCAAATGAGTCTTGAAATTATGAATAGCCGTCATTTTAATTCTTGAAATTAATCACTGTAGTCTTTGTTTTAATGATTCTTTCTTTAATAAGCATAAAATTAATAAAATCTTTTGCTTGTAGAAAAAAGTTTACTATTTTTTCCTAAACTTTTTAAGATTTCTATTTTATTCTTTAAATTTTTTTGACTGATTTTAGTCACTTTTTTTTTTCATCCTTACTTTAAGAAATTAAAAGTAAGGACGAAAAATACTTTAAGCAACCTTAACTAGTAAAAAAAAATTAAAAAACTAAAAACAGAAATCTTATAAGGTTTAGAAACTAACAAATAATAAATCCTAGAAAAAAATTATTAAAACAAAGACTCCAGTGATTAAATTCAAAAACTAAAATGATAGTTTTAAAATTTCAAGAACTAAATTAACTGAAACTCACAGTTTCAAGAATTAATTTAGCGTATTATTCACTGTTTTTTTAAAGTGATGGTGTGCATCTGGGCCTCCCGGACTCACTCGATTGGGTCGGTAGTAATGGCTTCCTGTTGCATTGCTGTTTCTGAACCCAATGCTGTAAGAGACCTTAACACTTTTCTTAGCTAGGCTGCTGTCTTCTGATCCTGGATAAATGTAGTGTTTGATAGTACTAAAGAAATGGGAGCTAGGGGGGAAATGAGAAGAAAATGGATCATGATTCCTCAGGGGGCGAGTCTCGGACAAGGAGAATGAAAGCAACAGTAGTAAGGTGCAGAAACAGAAACTCAGTTTTGCCATTTCCCTCTCAAGATTTTGAAAAATGCTTGACAGATTTGTTACTTATATCCTAGTGAAGAGGTAACATGTATATATATAGGCATCAGGTGCTCGGAGTCATTATTTTATGTTATAGTAATCCAAGTGGAAGTCCAAGGAGGCAAGGACATAAAAAGACTCGTCTGAGTCTGTCGTGCAATTTATTTTTGTACCTATGTGAGCACTTCCCAATCGTCAAAAACTTTTATTGTCCTTTTTGTACGCTAAATACAAATAAGAGTTTGGACAAATGTGCTAAAAAAGATACATTTTGGACCTATTAGAGCCAAATCGGTTGTGTTCAATCCTCAACCACATCATTCAACTCCCCAGTGCCAATCTTTTGCCTAATGAGTGTGCTGCTATGTCGTATACGAAAAAGAAAAGGGCTAGTCTTATCGAGTATCCCCATTTCTCACCCTGTTGCCTTTCGACCTTGAAAGAGTCCCACAGTTAATGATGGCTAATGTGTCAAACTTATTTTTGGTGCTAATTAACATGCATGCTTGCTTAGCTGTTTAAATCATGTCTTTTTGTGAAGTTTATCTAGAGCTAATTAGCATACAGTCAGACATGGTTGCTCATTTACTTCTTGGTGATTTGTTTCCTTCTATGCAGGAATGCGAGTTGATGAAAGGATTAACTCCCAAGCTGAAACAATTCATGGGTTAATTTGTGAATCATAGTTATGCCTTACAGCCCGATAGTTTAGAATTTAGAAAAATATTTACATTCAACAACTAGTAGCAACAATCTGTTTTTTATCTTAAGAATTGCGAGATTCTTTCCCCCCTTTCAGCAATTGGACTGCTGACCCATGTCTGAGGAAGAAAATCATAGAGTATACACTTCGTTTTTCTGTAAATTTGGCCACTCATTGTGCAATAAAGTCCAAATTTTAATTAACCTCATCGTTGGTTCTCAAGAACAAAGTCTGACTAGAATTTTCAAAGAAATGCAAAAGGCTTTGGTTGAAAATCTAGTTTCTTTTTTTTTTTTTTTTCTCCTTTTTTCCTGTACGTAGTAAAAAAAATTAGCTGGGTTAACTAATGCATAAGGTAAGACAATTAAGGCTCGAATGGACTAGAAACATGCATCACAGTAGACTGTATACAAATTTAAACCCTTAATAGACCAAATAAAAGACAAATTTCTAATAATTTCTCGTTTTAAGGAAAGCAAGGGTTAGTCAGGTTCAGACAACATCGAAGGAATACATGTATTGGGTTCTTCAAATCAAATGATCACTAATACCCTGACAAATTTATTGTGCAAAACAGTTTTACACATAACTAAGATCTTTATGCATACATACCTCAGCCGATCAAGTTTGAATCCCCTTGGGCATAAACTGGGAAGCAAACTTCTGTACCTTCGGAATGTTCACAAACGTCAAGGCAATAACCAGCATTAATGTCTACTATCAAATGATTAGGAGGAAATGAATAAAAAAAGTGTGAGAGGATATTTCTTCTTCATAAATGGGATGGTTAAGCATCAGCAAGTTATTGTCGTTCACAATGGCTCGCACTAATAATTCTTTTGCTTCCTCTTGCTTCTTTTTCAGCATGTTACAAATCTGCTAGAAATAACATTTAAAAAGAAATCCACCATTAAAAATGATCTGAACATATTCAATTTGAAAACAATTGCAACTTGAAAGTGTATGAAATTACGATTTTGTCAAGAGAGGAGATAATTTGGTTTGCTTGCATAAACAATTAAACACAAGAACGGGGAGTTTAGGAACAAGAAATGGCTCTATAATCGAAGATATAAATGCCTTTCCTTGCATGTAGCTTGATCAGGCTCAGGCCAACATAGTCATCAGTCCTAAGTTGTATGATATTACATGCTGTTTTACTTCAGAGAAACAAAAAACCCATCTTTTATTATTACACGCCGATCCGAACTTGGTCCTCAAAAAAACTGGTATTGTCAAAATGGGAGCATATCTAGTGAGTGTATGAGAAGAGTTAATTTTTTTCATACAATCATATATATAGTTAAGATTGTTATAAATTATAATTAGTTTTAATCTTAACATTCTATTTTAATTATACAGTTGAGATTTTTTGCTTTCGTACTCTCATCTCTCATGTGATACACTTCCTTCAAAATGTCTCTTATACAGTGCTTAAAATAAAGTAAACAACAGTGTCACAGTAACTAATTTGAGAAAAGGGTTATTATGGTGGAACTGGCGTTGAAAGCAAGGGAGATGTTCATCATTCATATATATATATATATATATATATATATATATATATATATATATATATACACAATATATATATATATATAAACTGTTTGGACAGATGTCAGCATTGTTAAAATTTTCCCCACCCTTTCCTTATTCTTTTTTATTGATTCTGCATTTTACTTACTGAAATTGGGTTGCTTTTTTATTTGTCCACTAACCTTGCGAAGCATAGGTGGACTGTTCTAGTGATACTTTAAAGTTTAAACACAGAAAATAGGAAGTGTTTACCTAGTAGCATATTAGCATGTTTCTTCAGTAACCAGACCAACTTCTTGAATTCTATGAAACCGTTTTCATGTCTCAACTCATACCAGATGGCAGAAGGCAACTATTACCAGCAGGCAGCAGACTATCTTCTGTTTTTCAATATCACGCCTATTGCTTAAATGTAATTATAGATTTGATAACCCGGTAAATTGAATAATTTTAACATAACTCTAACAATTCCACAGATGATAAAAATGTTCAGATCACTCACATCTTCAAGTTCTTTCATATACGCTTCAGCCTTTTCAACATTGTTGTTATCTTCCGTGAGTACAGAATCAGGTATTTCCATTTCCGTCACTTTAATCACTGGTGATCTTTTAAGTCCAGAGGTTGAATGATTGTAGAGTAAATTGTTGGGCATACTCTCTACCTGACTTTCATGGAAGGAAAATTGGGTAATATAGAGAGAGAGAGAAAAAATCCAGTATTGACAATTATCACACTTAAATATCCTCCAAGTCTCCTTGCATTTATCAGTAAACAGCAATCATCAAAATATATGACAATACATCAGATATAATAATCCCCAAGCTTTGGTTATGTACCTCTCCAACAACTTCTTCTGAAGATTCTTTAGAATTTCTGCAGTTAAGAATTGTTACTTGTCCAGAAGTACCAATATAAGAAACTACAAAATCTATCAAAAAAGAGAAATTAAAGCAATCAATTAGTTCTGCAAGACCTGCTTTTACTAGGAGAAGACTGGGAGATGCGCTTTGGGGGCCTCAACAATGTAAAATCAGCGTCAGAAGCCTGTGGAATTGAGTCTTTTAGATGTTCAAAGAATTTCTGTAAGTGGATTCATTTGAACACAAAGGTACCATATATTCATATTAGAGTAATATAGTTATGAAGTTATTTTTATGTTCTTCATTTTCTTTTCTTTTTTTCTTTGAAGAAACAAAAAAATTCATCCAGCTATGTGAATGGATGTGGACCGAGGGTCTAAGGGGAAGAATTACGATCCAAAATTACATAGCAGGAGACAGGAATGACGACATTTGCAGATATGACTTTATAAAAAAAAAGGTGACAAGTATAGGTCTTGGATTGTGAGTGTCAAATCATTTGAGAAATGATTTTTTCCTTCAATCTTCAAAAGGTAAAAGTCTTTGGAAATTTCAAACCTCGATAGTTTTCCTCTTCAAGAATGGGGTTGAAGACTTCTGATTGTCACTACTGTCAATAGGATGGTCATTCTTTGATGTTGTAATACCCTGTTTGTCCATGCTTTGGCCAGAGCTTACTAGGGAGTTTGTTTCTTTTTGGTGTAAAGAAGTTGTAAGAACCCTATTAGCTGCGAAGCTCCTGAGATAACATAAAATTCATTTAAACAGTCTCTGCATGAAATTAAAGAGAACAACAGAAGAAGGAAGTACTACACTTGGCACCAGACCTTGAAGTTTTTAAGCTTGAAAGGGCAGGAGTGATCTTGCAATTTTTAAAAGAAGAAAGTTTATTTCCTTCTGTGGAAGAAATCCTTGATTTCTGAGAGGACTCCTTGCCCGAAGCTTCAGGTTGAGAATTTATAGATATCTTGGTAGTAATTATAGCAGTCTTCTCTGTTAAGCCCGAAGGATTAACTTGAGAACTGCAAAAATCCTCAAAAAAAAATTATGCCCCAAATTATGATAATCCCAAATAACTTCTTCAGAGCTTAAAATAAAAAATCTCTCTACACCCAAGCAACAATTTCCAGAAATCAACTAAAATGATGTAAATTAGAGTCTAATTACATTGAATCAAGAATCTACAGTAAGTGGTCTCTGAAAAGTTTAATTCATAATCTAAAGATCCATGCACTGAAGGAAAGAAAAGTTTCACGAACCAAATTAAATTTTAATGAGAAAAATTGGTATATGATAATGGTGAGGACCAAAGCTCATATCAAAGGCACTTCTTTAGATTGTTTTTATCAGTGGTAAAAGACCATGTCTAGAAATAACAAAATTAAGAACCACATGAACAAAAAAACTATAGGAAATGCGTCACAAATACTTGTAAAGATGCATTTTCATATTCTTCCATCAACTAACTCTTCAATATTTATTGATCTCATTCTTCGTTAATTTCTTTCACTCAATCCAAGACCTCCAATATAGCTGAATTGTCATAATTGTTCAAGTGCAACTCTTATTTCTTTTGGCCATATTTAGAGAAAAACATAGGCAAATAACACCAATTAATTCATAGTACTGCAGGTTAGCAAAGCCAACCTCACAAAATCTTGTTAACAAATATTATCTGGATTCGGGTGTATTATTTCTAGTTCTAACACTAACTTGAGTAAACAAAGCCAACACTCAACAGAAGCTGCCAGACCTCAGCATACTAACATCTTTAGTTGAAATGCCAATTTCTAGAAATGTGGTCTTTCTTTTATTTACTTCATCAAAAAATGATTGCTTATTTCCAGCCAATTTTCCTGAACATGGTGAGACATCAGAAACAATGCCCTCCCTGATCATAATCAGAAGTAACAATTACATTCATTACATGGAAGTAATAATCCAACTTTTGCAAAAATATCATTTATGAAGTTTGTGGAAAAAAGTGACTGTAAAAGCAAGAAGCTTCTAGTTTTACAGAAGTCCAGGAACATATATATTACCTGGTATTGCTACTACTTTTAAGATCATCTTTACTACCAAGCAAAGCTGCTGCATTCCTCATTAATTTGCTGGAATCTGTGAGGGAATCACCTACCAGTTTGCTTCCAAGTTTTGTGTCATTTGACCTGAAGTTCTCCCTGTTGAGTGATATAAATGAACATTCCACCATTGAAAGGCATTATAACTATAATTGTTATCACAAGCATAACACACCATGCTTGCGTGATGGATCCGAGGGGCATGTCAACATTTTTTTCGTTGCCAAGAGAACTACCCTTTGTCCCATTTGTTGATGAAGGTTGTTTTAAAGACCTTTTGCCCTCTGGCGTGCTGATCATATTTGATTGCAGATCTTGGAGTTTTTTATCTTTCATCAGCATCATTTTTTCAACTACAGGTTTACTGCATCAAATGAATGAAAATCATGAAACAGTATACATCTAAAAAAAAAAAAAACTCACATTCTTGCTACCTTATAGAATAACATTTTCAGAAACTCAGCTAATAAAAGAAATAAACTATAAACTCACTCATAAAGACATAATAATAAAAGGATCATAATAATTTGACCTGCTTGTGGGAGCCAAATGACACACTGAAGTTGTTTTTTTGTTTTCTCTGTCGTCATTGTCACATGAAATCTTCTTCAAGGCATCAGTTTTATTATTATTTTCACAATTTGTATACCTCTTTTCTGGCTGAGGGTCACTAGTAACTCCTTCTTGGGTACTGCTACCTAGAGTAATTGCTTCTCCAACACTTGACTTAGTGATGTGATGTGGGGAGGAATGCTCTAATTGTAAGTCTACACTATCAGATTTCACGTGTGTTGCCTTATCATTAACCTCTTGTATGTCACCCGAAACATTAACTTCTCTTGTTCCAGAAGAAAACATTTTTTTAAACTGATATGTTGTCTTATCGCTAACCACTTGTGTATCTCCTGAAACATTACTGACTCTTGTTCCAGATGAAAATACATTTGTATGCTGGTCTGAGATAGTGTGCTGCTCTGAATCACTCTGACCTACTGATTGAGAACATGCCATATTGATAACCTGCTCAGATTTTGATTCTGTTAAGTTTGACTTTTCAGGTAAGTCTCTTTCTTGATCAATTTCCTCTGTACTTTTATGTTTATTTATATCTAAAGTTTGATTCTCCGTTGGGATGTCAAGATTCCCAGAGGATGAAATTTTGGAAACAGAACCATCTTGTTTGGAAACTACATTCCCTGGGCTACCAACCACAGTCTCAACCTTCGAAGTTTCCAGCCTCTCTGATGCATAGGATTTCACAGTTGCACTATCATTAGATGCATGAGCACCTTCATCACCATTGGTTTTAGGCATTTCACCACCTTCTTTATCACTTCCTTCTGTAGTTACTCCCTTTTTTCTTGGGCTACTGTTGGAGGTAGTATCTACTTTCATGAAGCTTGAATCAAAATTGAAGCTATCCAACCTATGCCAATAACAGGCGCAAAAGGGTGAGAATAGATTTATACCTTCAAATCACTCACATTCGTGCTGCATAAACCAAAAACAAATATCTGGGCTTTAAATGAGTATTGCTTCAATTATTTTACCCACTTACTCATTAAAATCAAAGCTGAGACTAAACCCATCTTGCTTCCCTGCCTGTGAACCAGAAACTTTTCCTTTGTTATCCTTAGACTGGGAATTCTTTTTGGGTGGGCATGTAAAATCAAGATCTGACATGTCCAACTTAAATGATGATATCTTGTCGAATTCACCATCCAGATTAAAATTCATGTCCCTACCAAGGATTATTTGTAACATGTCAAATTAGGAATTACAAACTCACAAGTCAAAACTGCATTACATAAGCATATATGTATATCCAGGTAATTTGTTCCTTAAATGAAATTCTCTTTTATATAAAACATCACAATCACTCAAGATATGCAAAAAGATCAAAACAATGAACATTTAATTTATTATATCACCCTTCTCCAGTATAAGTGCAAAATATTGAACCTGTCAAACGAAAAACATTTTAAAACAGAGAACTGAGAGAAGGATTCAGAACGAAGCCAATAACAGCACCCTTGCCATCCATATTTCACTTTGCATAATCTAAACACTTAACTTTAGAAAGTTGGGAAGACTTACAGTTTTTCAAAGTCAAATGTCTTCTTCTTGCCTTTAGAAACAGTGTCAAAGCTAAAGTCCATTGCATCGTCATCTGGCATTGACATGGATTTCCAGGAGCCAAGAAATTCCTTTCCAATTTCATCATCTGTTTGAATTGAAAAGTACAAAGAAATTGGTACTTACGTAAATCATTATTGTTGTTTTTACCCAACCACGAAAGAAGAAAAAGAGAAAAAAGAAAAAAAATATTTGGTTCTCCCATTGGGTAGGTGAGATGAGAATGCAATCTCAGAAATTTACAAGAAGTTGCAAGACATCTAAGACTCTTGCATATATTTAGGATTAAGGAATGCATGAATTTAAAAAAAAAAAAAAAAAAAGTAGCCCTTAAGTATGGTGTGAAGAACTTAGGTAATTTATTCCAGAAATTATTTGACTGCTGAATTCTCTTTTTACTTTTTTATCTTATAATTTTGTGTTCACTTCACTTTCCAAGACAGTTGAAGATAATCTATGGTGAGATTTGTTGCAAGAGTATTTCATTTGGTGAAACCAAAGTCCTGATTTCAATCTGAAATGACATCAAATTCAGGGAAGAATAAGGACTTCACCTAAGAGGCTATGAACGAACAGCAATAAATTTCTATGCTTCCCTAAATTCTATGAACCATCAACAAACAGTAATTCCAAAAAAGTGCTGACTAGTAAATTCAATAACTAAATGCATTGACATATGCAATCAATTCCAAGATCATCCCTTCTTTCTTCTCATACTGTTTTTTGTTTCCATAAAAAGAACTAGAAAGAATCTACTAATAATGCTCACTACATCATAGAAGTCAAAATCAATGTAGGGAAAAACCTAGCGATGATTTCTTCTCCTTTGGATCTGAAGCTGAGGATTCCTTGTTCTGTTCTGCCATTCCTTTAAGGTCACCAAAGTTTCTGAATCACAGCTCAGCTAGGACAAAATAGCCAAATTCAAATTAAAATGTAGGGAATAAAAATGTTTAACTAAATTCCAACTACGAACAAAAACAATACAGATCATTATCTACAATAGATGTTCTAATTTAAGTGAGGAAAAAAAAAACAATGTCAGATCAGAAAGACAAGTCCCTTGGCCACTCTGGTGGTGAAATACATTATGATAAGAAACAAATGTATCAAGCATTTGCCAAAATAAGCCATGAGCATACAAATCACTAACAATTAATGAGGATAAAAGAGTAGAGAATATTACAATAACGGACATCCTAGTGAACACATTTCTAACTTAGGATGAGTTAAACAAAAGGATTTTCGATGAACCAGCATATAAACTATTTTTGAACGTTGTAGATCCCTTTTGTGGCTAATCCTCCTAAATCAGAAATTCGTTCGCCAATAGATCCCAAAATTGTAATTATTACCAAAAAGATATAGCAGCCGGAGTTTGATGTATCTACGATTATTCCAATAACCAGCATTAATTGAAAACAAACGGCGGTATATCTCTACGATTGTTAGAATACAGTTCGTTATTATAAGTAAAAAGAAACAGGTCACAAATCATGTATACACGAATCTATGACTATTCCGATAACATACATTAATTGAAGTTCATAGATAGCAAATTTAACAAAAGTTTATGGCAATTGCAACTAAGACATGCACGAAATTTTAAGATCTGCGAACAGATGTCTTCGAAACAGGAAAGAAATGCGTGACTTACAGATCTGAGAAATGCAATGAACTCGGCGGAAACGGAAGCATAAGATGAAAAACTTGAGATTTCTGCAACCGAATGAATGAGATTGAGGATCGACTGCGATAGAGTTTTTGTTAGGTTATGATGAGAAAAGAAACGAGAGAAAACTCACCGTTTGGCTTAAGAGAAAATGAATATTGAAGCTTTGAAAGCGACGGAGCGCGAAAGAGGAAACAATGGAACTTGGAAGTGGGCACTGCTTGTTCGAATTAGCTTTATATAAGGACTAACGGCTTCTAACTCCAAACTTCAAAAAGGCCGGTAACAAGTAGAAAAACATTCTGAATTGGCTATTATTTGGTAGAGAGGAGAGGACAAGAGGAGTGAAATTGAATGAATGAAAATAAAATAGATTAAAATAAAGTAGAAATGAAACATATTTACTCTTTGATTACTTATAATGATATGAATTGAGATGTTTCTGTAAAAAAAAAACGTAGAAATAAAGCATATTTGGTTGAAAAAAAGAAAGATAAAAAGAGATAGGGAAAGACACAGAAAGACAAGTGAAGGTTCTATAAATTTTAAAATTATTTTCATTCTATTTCTTTTTACCAAACAAAGCAAATTAATTCCATATCTTTTCCTTCTACCAATTAATTCCATATCTTTTCCTTCTACAATTAATTCACTACCAAAACTAGTTATTAGAACTTCTTTTCATTTTTCCCTTTAAAAAAAAAACTTATTCTCATTTCCGCGACTGAATCAATGACATTAACAACAAAATTAGTTATTAGAAGAAAAAACAAAAAGGGTATTTGTTTCAACTTTTACAAAATTACTCGTGTGAGGTTGAGAATATAATATTATTAATTAAAATCTATTAAAAAATTATTATTATTGTTATAAGATAAAACTTAAATAAAACTTGTTGAAAATACTTATTTATCATTTTCTAATAAAAAAATTATTTTTATGTCCATAATTGATGTTAATAATTAATATAAACATTTATTACTGATGTGAAACTTTGATGAACAACACAAAAAATACTAAAAAAAACGTGTAAGTTTTGTGTTTTTTACTTTTGAAAAGCTGAACTATTAATTAATATAATTATAATAATATAATATGTATTTCTATATTATAGATATGAATCAATTTTTTCATTGAGGATGCTTTTAAGATCTATTTTTGAACAATTTTTTTTAGATTTTTTTATAAAATGAGAGTGTTTTTAAGAGTTATTATTATTTATTACTCTCATAACTCATAAGTCATACTTTATTCATATTAATAACTTACTATGGTGAACTTTAATAGTGAGAGGTTCGGGTAATTTAGACGAGGACTAAAGTTTATTCTTATGTTGTATATTCAGTAGTTTTTTTTTAATATTGTTCTTTCAAATATATTTTTAAATTTTAATTTGATTTAACAATTATCCTAAAATATTTGTATTGTCCATTTTAAATCATTCTCTTTTAATCTTTTATTTGTATACTTAATTTTTTAACTATTTATATCTTTCAACGTATTATTTTCATATTTTTTTTAAAAATTGAATTTTAACATTAAAAAAAATAAATTATTCAAAATAAACTTGTATTACAATATATATTATTCATCGTAAATCTAAAAAATAATTTGTAAATTAAAATATTATTTCTTTCAATTTTT
>PYAF01004968.1:1553645-1577499 GCA_007407185.1 Glycine tomentella | reverse complement strand
CTAAAAAATAATTTGTAAATTAAAATATTATTTCTTTCAATTTTTAATTATTTTTCAAAAAATATTTATCATGTACATCACACATGTTAAAATATAAGTTTATTTTAATTTAATGACTAGCATATTTTTTTTCTAAATCATCTCAAAATACTTGCTTTTTATTTTATTTTTATTTTTTTACAAAAATTTTATCTTATTATGTGCTTTCAATTGTTCATCTTTTTAATTTATCCTTTTCAATTTTATTTTTAAATTAAATTTATATATATTTTAAAAATTATCCATAATCATAAATATAAATATATTTATTTAAAAATATTTATTGATTATAAATTTTAGTTTATAAAAAAAATAAACTATTATGTTCTACTAATTATAATTATACTTATAATTTAAATACACATAAAAAGTTTTTAGTTGTTGACATTGTTTTTGCCCCTTAATTTCCGAGCAAAATCGTTCGCCGTCGGGTGACGCCGCTTATGCCCATTGTGACGTATTTGTTCATCTCGCGTCGTTAGGTTAGTTCATCTCTGTCACTTTCGCTTTATTTTTCTTTAATCACAATTATTCTGTGATGGAATCTGTTCGTGTTAGAGTCTGTCATGGAGAAAACCGCTTTCCCCGATTTTAAATTTGTGTTTTTTTTTTTCTTCAACTGAGTTTTTGGATCTTCTTGAATAAGATGATCCTTCACTAATTTTGGTTCGTTTCGATGAATTTGAGAGCCGCAATTGGCATTTCCGTCCCTGTACGCATGCGTAGGGATTTCATTATTTGGTTTAATAATTAATATTATTGAGAGGCTCTTTTGATTCAATTAATCTCAATTACTTCCTACTCGATCATCGATTTAGCCAATTGACATGCCAATTTGATGCCTCTAACAGGGTGACGAATACTTCTCCTCCAAAATAGTAGTATTATAGAAATGATTGGCACAAGTGTATTTAAAAAAGACCTGTTTCTATATGTAAATATGTTGATTGTTCTGTATTACGTTAATTGAAACTCATATTGTGTATTTGTTAGTTCATTGAACTCACTGCATTGAGTGGATTTGGTCCAAGTTGAGTTTAGAAATGGATGGGCTACATCAGAAGCAAAAAAACAAGTACAGTATAATTGTTCCTACATATAATGAGCGTCTCAACATTGGTCTCATTGTTTACCTCATCTTCAAGCACCTTGGGTAATTTCTCCTCATGATTATATCTTTTCCCTTGTAACTGTTTTTTCTTCTGTGAAATATGGATATAATTTATAAGCTAGGTTATCAATATAAGTATGTTCCTATGTGTATAATGCAAATAAATAGTAATCATTTTGTAATATATGGCTTTTTAGTTTAACCCAAAATACAAAGAGAGAATTTTGGTAAGAAAGTTTCTTTTTTTTCCTCAGAAGTTTTAGAAAGCTATTGCTTTTGCCATCTCTATATATGATCAATCATCTTTATGAATACTTCTTTTTGTTGCTCAATTCAGGAATGCTGATTTTGAAATTATTATTGTGGATGATGGGAGTCCTGATGGTACTCAGGATGTTGTAAAACAGCTGCAGCAAGTTTATGGAGAAGATCGGATTGTAAGCAGTGACATTTACAAATTGAATTTTCATATAGACTCAATTAGTCATCCGTGGTTTATTCTGTTTTTTGGGGTCTATCTCATCCCCCTTCCATTCATTTATAGTAACCGTGCTTATTCCTGTGGTTCCAGCTGTTAAGAGCACGACCTAGGAAGCTGGGTTTAGGTATGTTCCTGATACTTGTACTAAATGATTTTGATAAATTAGCCTTTGATGCAATTAATATGCAGGAACTGCTTATATTCATGGCATGAAGCATGCATCTGGAAATTTTGTTGTCATCATGGATGCTGATCTATCACACCATGTAAGTTATGCTATTCGCATGTAGAGGATAGTTTGAATTTATGAAGAATGATTAAGAGCCTGTTTGTTTTACAATATAATTGTGATTCTCCACACTTTTCCATGCAAAATTACATGGCCCCAGGCAATTTTTTCGGTGGGAAATGTTTTGGGTCCATTTGTTTTACACCAGGAATTAATTCCCCACACTGTGCTCCTGTTTCAATGTAAAATTTGTTGTTGGGATTAATTTGGATACATAACCCAATTATCTTCAATGGCTCGAAGTCAATTATATCCAACATTAAAAAAAATGGGCACTTAATCAGCCACAAAGCTCTGTTTCCATCCATATACAAACAGGCTGTAAATTTGAAGGGAATAAAAAGAAGGGTTGGATACTTGGATGGACTTCTTTTTTGGATTTTTAGTTTAGAGAATTTATTAGTTGCAGAATCATTTTTTTTCTTATTTATTTATTTGTCTGATCTATTTATGTCTTCTGCAGCCAAAATATTTGCCAAGCTTCATTAGGTAAAGAAAGGTTCTAGTTATTTGTTTCTTGTTTTCTTGTTACCTGCCACAATTTAATTGTTCCCTTTCGCATTTCAGAAAGCAGTCGGAGACTGGTGCTGATATAGTTACAGGGACTCGTTATGTTAAAGGTGGTGGTGTGCATGGATGGAATCTTATGCGTAAACTAACTAGCAGGGGGGCAAATGTTCTTGCACAAACACTTTTATGGCCTGGTGTCTCAGATTTGACAGGATCTTTTAGGTATAAAGCTTGATAATTGGTAGTAGCAGTTTCACGAGTGTTTGTTGCTCCCCTGTTCCCAAGTTTGAGAGTGATGTTTTGTTGTTCTTTGTAGACTTTATAGGAAATCAGTGCTTGAAGATATCATTAGTTGCTGTGTTAGTAAAGGATATGTCTTTCAAATGGAAATGATAGTACGAGCATCCAGAAAAGGGTACCATATTGAAGAGGTACAGTTGTTTAATTTATGATGCTTATAATTAATACTAACCTGGTTGTTATGTTGACTTTATAGATCTTGATTTAGATATGTAATAGCATTTATCAGTACACTGTGTTTGCCATTTGTATTTGTCTTGACTCTTTGATATAACTAGCATAAATTCTTTTAATATAACTTGTTCTTTAAAAATGTCGATTGAACAACAAAACATGGTTTTTTTTAACTATAGGAGTTATAATTGACTACATCTTACAGATGTTTGTTGGTCAATCCTGGAACTAAAAATGTTTCCAAATGCATATACATTATGTGCCTTTGGTTGGCCTTGGAATTGCTTTAAAGTGGATTCAGTGATGGGTGATGATATGTATATGTTTGTATATTGAGGCAATCAACATGTGTTATCCATGCAGACATGCTAGGTCCTTATATTGAATCTAATTTGTTATGGCTTTGTTATCTGACCATGTTGTCAAATTACCTATTTAGGTAGGCTGTTGGTCTTCCATGGATCACTGAATAATTCATTAGATTGAGTGCATTGTGTGACACTAACATGTAACTAATCATGAAAGATGCATTTGATGTAAAGATTGCAAATTTGAGTGACACTGACATGTAACTAATCATGAAAGATGCATTTGATATTAAGATTGCAAATTTGAGTGACAATCATACTCGTACAGTCTTGTGCTTTGTATGTAAACTGCTTGAAATGGTAACTGGTTAAACAGTGTCCCTATTCCTTTCCATTGTTCTATCTTTATCTTTCTGGAATCAGTGTTTACTTGTCATTGGGCACATGCATGACTGCTAGTTGATTACAGAGAAGTTTATATGCATTTATTTAGACAAAAATGCGATGTTCTAAACTTTAATATTTGAATCTAAATATGCATTTAATTCATGTGGGAAATTTGGATGCTAGTTAATTACATTATGTGTTTTTATAATGTGCTTCAGCAGTTTAGCCTCCCCCTCTCTCCTTTTTGTGTTTACTACACCTTCACCGAATACTTGAGTAGATGGCTTAGAGTTCTCATTATTCACTTGATAGCTGACTTATAATTCAAATGTGTACAGGTTCCAATCACATTTGTTGATAGAGTATTTGGAAGTTCAAAGCTTGGTGGATCAGAGATTGTTGAATACCTAAAAGGCCTAGCATATCTTTTGGTGACAACATAAAAGATTAATCATAACAACTGATATATGTCTTACGTTTTGGGGGAAAAAAACTAGATATAAATTTTGTTGTTCAATTACCTGTTTATGGAAATCAGCTTGGCTGATAGAATCTCCATAGCTTGCCTATTCAATTTAGCAGGAAGCATCTTTATGGTTCTGTGTTTATAATTGTGTGAAACTTGATAATTAATTGGATTTGCTGAACTTGTGACTTAGGCTGAAGTCTTCTCTGGTTTCGTCCCTTCTAGGCGCCAAGACGCCAACTGTAAAATTCTACTCCAACTATTGATTTAAGTCTCAGAGATTTTGTAGATGACCATACTAAAACTTGACTTGTAAAATTCTACAGGAGATTTCAACTACTTCAGAATTCATTGGGCAGCATTATAGTATAATTTTAAAATGACAAATAAATAGAAATACTTATTTTCACAAATAAAAAAGAAACAAATGTAATTCATTTAACCATTTAAAATTAATTAATTAAATAAATTGCATTCATCAACATTACATTAGGTTGAGTGGAATTAAGTTTTAATATTTTAAGGAAAGTCTTGAATTCTAGTCATAATGATGAAAAAATATGATTGAAAAAAGATTATTTAATTAAAGAGGGCTAGTTAGATTTTTCTTTGGAGGAAATTAGTTGTTGACAAATCATATATAATATTTGTTTTGGTTCCATATTATATTGATTTTTTCATCAATTAATTTTTACAAAAAAAAAAAACTTAGATTGATCACCTCTAAAAAAAATAAAAAATCTATTTTCAATCATTTTTTATTTAGAAATCATACTCAACCACTTCATTTAAAGAATTCAAATTGTGTTCAACTAGGACCAATGACATTTGGTTTCACATATATAATATGGTAAAAGAAAAAAAATCAACTTCAAAATAATCAGGTCCGTGTTGAAATCAAATCGAAAAAAATTAATACTGATTTTTTTTAACCAGCAAATGGTCCATACCATCTTTTTTAAAATGACAAAAGCAAGATATTGAGTACTTGAGTAGTGACCATACCAAAAGCAGGAGAGACGAGAAAAAGATACGACCAAAATAGTGAAATCTAAAATCTTCCTTCTATTTATCCTTAACCTAGTCTAGTCTCACATGCCAAAGCCAAACTCTCCAATCTTGTCTCGTAGTGGGAAAAGTAAAAAAAAAACACGCATCAATAAATAACAACACAAAGGAAGAAACCGCATAAGTGCATAACCAATAAAAAGAATGGCTTCCACGCTTGGCGCATCTTCAATTGCCTTCCTCTCTTCACGTTACCACTCTTCCCATTCCCTTGCCACCGATTCTCCCTCTCTAACCACAGGTGCATTACACACATCGTCTCAACTAATTCAAACCTTTGTTTTTTTTTTTTTTAGAGTAATTTTGAGCTGAATGATGTTGAATAGTAATTTGTGGCTTTACAGTGCAGATATTTGGGCGCAAGTTTTGCGGCGGAGGAAATGGATTTCACGGCGTCAAGGGAAGGTCTCTGTTCCCTGTTGCGAGTGTTGTTGCCACTCAACTTAACTCTGCACAACAGGTATGTAAGGGGTTTTCCGATTGTGAGAGGTCAGAATTTCGCAGGGCATAATCTATGAGTCATATTGAACATCCGCGATGAATGTTAGCAAAAGCATGAATTGAGGACATAATTTTTGGACCATATAGAGATATATTTTGTACTGTCTTTGTTTTCTTTTGTATTTGCACACCAGTTGGTTGAATATAATGTGTAACTTGTTGCAAACCTTCTAATACATGTCTTTGACTTTTGCAGATAAAAAAATTAATAACTTTGGTTTCAAATACCTTGAAACCGTAAGTTTTATTCAGGCATTTTCGCTCGTCGTCCTCAACCTTAATAGTATCAAATAAAATGAATTTAATTAAGATGCACTAGATTTTTTATGCTGTAATATATAATTGCAATTTTATGCAAATCGAAATGAAGAACATACTTCTTGGACAATACTAAAATAAAAATTATAAATTATTAGTACCAATTTCATTCCTTTCTTGAAACTATCTATAAAAAGGATGATTTCTTTTTTTTGGTTCATCAAGGGACAATACTATGCTTTTTCTATATTATACATGCTTCTATGACTCATGTAGTGCTGGATTTTCATAACTTTTGGTAAACGATTGGATACTTCACATATACATATTGGTGAAGTATCCAAGATTTTAGGTATCGGATATGAATACCTGAAGCAAATTAAAGTATTCTTCAAAGTTGGTAAACAATGTAAAATTCTTTACACTTATGTGTATCAAAATGTGGCCCTTGTAACTTTTGTTCTTGGTTTTTTTGTTTCCCGTTTTGATGATATCTCAACTCTGTAAACTTAATCAAGGCTCAGAAGATTGCTTTTACTGAGAGCCAGAGGCCAGTGTACCCATTTTCTGCTATAGTTGGACAGGATGAAATGAAGCTTTGCCTTCTCCTAAATGTGATTGATCCCAAAGTTGGAGGTGTAATGATCATGGGGGACAGGGGAACAGGGAAATCTACAACTGTTAGATCATTGGTTGACTTGCTTCCTGAAATCAAGGTTGTTGCTGGTGACCCATATAATTCAGACCCAGAAGATCCAGAATTCATGGGTGTTGAAGTGAGAGAGCGTGTGATAAAAGGAGAGCAGCTTCAGGTTGTCTTCTCCAAAATTAACATGGTGGATTTGCCATTGGGAGCTACAGAAGATAGAGTCTGCGGGACAATTGACATTGAGAAGGCCCTCACTGAGGGTGTAAAGGCATTTGAGCCAGGTCTACTGGCTAAAGCTAATAGGGGAATTCTATATGTTGATGAAGTTAACCTTTTGGATGATCACTTAGTTGATGTATTGTTGGATTCTGCTGCATCAGGATGGAACACAGTGGAAAGAGAGGGTATTTCGATTTCACATCCTGCTAGGTTTATCCTAATTGGTTCAGGCAACCCCGAAGAAGGGGAACTCAGGCCACAGCTTCTGGACAGGTTTGGAATGCATGCTCAAGTTGGGACCGTGAGGGATGCTGAGTTAAGAGTGAAGATTGTGGAGGAGAGAGCTCGTTTCGACAAAAACCCGAAGGTTTTCCGAGATTCTTACAAGGCAGAGCAAGAAAAGCTTCAACAACAAATTGCCTCAGCAAGGAGTTTTCTTTCTTCTGTTCAAATTGATCGCGATCTCAAAGTAATGATCTCCAAGGTTTGTGCAGAGTTGAATGTTGACGGATTAAGAGGAGACATAGTAACAAACAGAGCTGCGAAAGCTCTTGCTGCCCTCAAGGGAAGAGACAAAGTAAGTGCAGAGGATATTGCTACTGTCATCCCTAACTGCTTGAGGCACCGTCTTCGAAAGGATCCCTTGGAGTCAATAGATTCAGGTTTACTTGTCCTAGAGAAATTTTATGAGATTTTCAGATGAACATAGTATAACATGTTCTGTCTACTCTAGAATTTATTCAATATTTTACCACTTCATCCTTTACATTTTTGTGGGGATTTTCATTTTCCTTGAAACTACCACGAGGAAGATTCAGATGTACAAATGAAATTCTAGGCCTCTTGCATTATACGGTGCCAGGATCTATAGTTTCTTCTGAATCTGTAATCTAACGGAGTAAGAGTGGCACTTTCCATAGTTTTTAAACCGAAATGGTGATTGGCAAGGGAAATCACATCTGCTTAAGAGGCCTCAAAAAAAGAACCGAACACTCAAAATTAGAGGTGCTCATGGTTATTCTAATAACCATAATCATAACTACTTAATAACTAAATTACAAACAATTATTATAACTATAACTAATTTTGTATAACTTGTTATTATTTTTAAAAACCAGATATATATAACCGGTTACACATACATGACTGGTTATATAACCAGTTATGGATAAATAACTAGTTATATAAATAATTATTTAACTAGTTTTTATACCAAATTAAATTAATACCTAATACTTTTTTTTATCTTTAATTAATTGTTTAATTATCTAAATTTAAATTTATTAAAATTCACAATATCAGTAGCAATATTTATTGTTAAAGGTTATTTTTCATTGTGTGTTCACAATTTAAATTACTTAAAAAAAAAAGTAAATGATCAATATTTTTATGTAACTATTCAATTTTTTTATGTTTTCAATATATAGATATTTTTAATAACTTTTATTTTAACTCTTTATTATATCACGGTACACACATAATAAAAATCCAAAAAGAGACTTATAATAATTTCTATATGTTTCAATAAAATTTTTAATAATATTAAAAGTGTGGGTTTCTTATTTTTATAGTTTCAAAAAATACTTTTCAATTTTTATGCTCAATTGCACATTTGTTTCAGTCCTGTGACATTTATTTTTTCTATTTAGTGGTCTTGTCTTTTTCTTAAAAATTAGAAAAATAGTGTTGATTTCAAACTATAAACAGAGTGGATAGGGTGAATGAAAGAGAGATATAAAAGAGAGAGGAAGAGACAGAGAGTAAAAGTTGTGATAACTGAAAAGTGATTTGATGAAAAAAATAAGAGAAACAGTTTGTTTTTTTTGGAAAGAAGATAATTTTTTGGATTTGGCGAGAGGGAGATTGCGATTAGGGACCACAGAGTACAAACAACCTTTTACAGAGAACAAGTACCCACGAAGTACCTTCTGCAGAGAACCCCATTTAGCTGCAAAGAACCTTCTACAGAGAATGAGTACCCACGAAGAACGACTTCAAAGTAGAGATTAGAGAACGAGTCAAGACGACGGTGAATACTTTAGTTCTCTTGTTCCTCTAAGGGTTGTTAAAGGAGCAAAATTTGTAACCAGATATATGTTATAACTAGTTATTATAACTAATATCTAGATATAAGTTATATCTGGTTATGACATATAAATTAACTAATTGTAACCACTTATGCAAACTAAGTAACTAAATTTTAAATAACTAATAAAACAGTTGTAGTTATGTAACCAGTTTTAGCAAATTAGTTAATGTAACTAGTTATATACAATTATTTGTAACTAGCTTTATAACTAGTTTATTTGAGCAACCCTACTCAAATAAATTTAGTTCCTTTATTAGATTTGGAAAAACTATCATTTTGCTACATTTTTTTTTTTTAAATTATCAAATGATTTGTCCACTCATCTTGAGGGTGAACCTTGACGCGGTAAAGTTGTGTCTTAATAACTTGTTGATCATGGATTTAAATCCGCAAATAGTCTCTTTATATATATAAGATTAAGACTGCGTATAGTAAGTGAAGTTTCCTAACAATGAGGTACTTAATTTGATTTCTCCACTCATCTAAATATATTATACACACCAAACTAAATTACCTAAAGATATTTTTGCATATACTTGCTAAAATGAATCCCACGCCTGTAACACTAACTAAATTACCTGAAGATATTTTTGCATATACTTGCTAAAATGAATCCCACGCCTATCACACTGAATGTTTCCTTTGCACCATTTTATGGTACATATCATATCAAGAAGCATCTTTACATAAGATGCTTTGCCAACAGCATCATATATAAACTTTGCCAACGGCATCATAAGATAACTAGAATTGCAGGAAGACAATTATTTTCAACTAAAAGTAACAAAATGAACTACTTTATTCCAGTAGCCTTTCCAACACGTGCAACTCTCTAAACTTTGGGATGGCATTCAATAAGTAGGAATATGAATTCCAAGTGATGGGATAGTCCCTCTTCGTTTCTCAGTAAATATAAACACTTGCTATGAATTCTAGAACTCTGGCTGTTACGAGTTTTTTTGCACGATTAAGGACAAGTATCAAGGACAAAATACAATAAACAATGAACTCAAGGTATTGTAGTATCTATGGATACATCCTGTGGAAGCTTGAATTTAGGGTTCTGCTCCACGAAAGCTGGCGGCCGTTGGTACACAACTGATGCAGCCCTAATCAAGATCCCAGCAGTTAAACCCCATATGATGTATTTTTTATGCCCAATGTCATAGTCAAAGAAATGCAACAAATACTTCTCTCCCATCCACTCCCTCTCATCCTGTCTCCGATTTTCATCCTGCTTAAAGTAATGACATCAGACAGTGATATCAAGAATGAAGACATGAGATCAAAATAAAAATAAGCATGGACCTTGAGAAACATTTCCAAAGGTGCATCAAATACTGCTTCCACTTCAGCTGGATTCAGAACAGGTTTGAATGCTTTCTTGTCATGAAGTATGCCAATGACCGGAACTACTCTTAGGAGGTGCTGCAAATCAAACAGTAATAGGTTAAAAGTGCTGGAGTGAAATTTCTAATCCAACCCTTATAATATGAAGCAGATGAACTAGACTAACAAAAAGGTGTCCAGTCTATGTAACATCTGGGAGTTTAAACATCAACATCATCAATACAAATGAGATGGTAGACATGGCTAGAGTTTTTTTTTTTTTTAATTATAGAAATGTGTACAGTTTTGTATCTGTGGTGACTATACATCAAATAAATTTCCAATTATTTCCTCAAATTGATTTATCATATACCAAATATTGCTAATAAGAACTTATTTGCAATGCAAGTTTTGTCAAAGAAAATATTAGTATTACACTACTCGAACTTCTGAACATTAAGTAATGCACGCATTCTCATTAATGTATATAGTGTCACTCTAATAGGCAACAAATACCTTTTATTCCTGTTTCTCCTGTGCACAAATAATCTCTACTGTTAGTTTATATGTATAAAATCCTTTTACTTATCATACTATTGTCTAAGATTTAAAGAACAAGTAAGAACTAATAAGAAGACAATGAAGAGGCCTTGCCATTATGTTTTAGCATTTGCTTAGATGCTTTGAACTCATTGCAAATCTTTACTCAATGATGCATGACTTTCAGTCTTTACAGTTAGTGGCACTCTATTTTAGGATTCTCTTCAATGGGGAACAAAGGCAAAACGCAATAACTCATTAACTCAATGCAACATTTCTTAGTTCTTACATTCATAAATATAGAATTATAGATAGTGAAGAAAGCTAATCAGTTTGCACTTATCAGATACAAATCCCTAAAAACAAGAAATAGGAAACAACTATGGGTTATAACCCTTATATTATTAACAAAGGGTATTTATCTGATTACATGGGTCAAACCCATTCCCCACCACATGTCCACATTATGTTATATAGATATGTATAGTTAACGAAACAATTAGCTCCCAAGATAACAATCACAATTTATTAACAATATCCTTAGTACCTCAATTGCACTTCATTTTTGTGGGTGGTATATTTGAGTTTGTTCAAAATTAAGAAGAAATACAATGGTAAATGGTAATATTAAAATTCATTTAATTTCAGAGATTTTTCTATCAAATGATCATTTCATAATCACAGTTCTCCGTATCTAATGGCCACTTACTCCTCTCCTAGCATGCAATCCCATCCATTACAGTACAGAAATCATGATTAAAAAGAATGCTTCAAAAATAAATTAGACAATTTGAGCTTTCACAGGCCACCCAAAATCAACATCTTCCAGCACAGAACCATTTCATGAACCAACCATCATGGAAATAATCTCCATAAATGTTCAAATTTAACATGAGAATTCCTAATCACAAATAATTGCTGAACACTCGATTTTTCTTTCAGCCACAAGCAAACCAGGACAGAGATCCATCTAAAGTCATACTGATTACTCAAGCTAGTGAAAAGTATCAAACAGAACACATAATACCTTAGACAAGAATGGTTCAAGTACAGTAACAACATTGACAAGTTCTGGGTCCAACCCAATTTCTTCCTTTGCCTCTCTTTTTGCAGTGTCCCCATCATCCTTATCCCCCTCCTCAGTTTTCCCACCAGGCAATGCCACTTCACCTGAAAAAATAACATGCAAAACACACACAATTCCATCTTATTTCCCACAACCTAAATTGCAATTATTTACTAAAAAATAACAAATTTTCAACCTCATGAAAAGAAATAAAGACAGAAACTCAACTTTTTAACTAAACTGGTTGATTTTAGAAAACAAATTACCAAGGTAGTGTAGTAACAAATTACAGAGTGGCGCCTCGCGTTCATTTTTTGTCATTTGGCATGAGGCGCCAGGCTGAAATTTGACTTGCATTCAGGTGTGTTGTTAGTGAAGGAGGGTGAAGCCAGCCAGAGTGGTGCCTCTTGTAGGCAATTCTCAGTCTGACACCTCCTTTGCAAATGAGGAAGCAAGGGTGAAGTCAGCCAGAGACCAGAGTGGCGCTTTCTATAGGAAATTCTCAGCCTGGCACCTCCTTCACTAATAGGACACCTAAACTTCAGCCTGACGCCTTGCCCAAAATGACAAAAGGTGAATGCAACTGAGTAGCGCCTCTTGAATCCTACGTGGCAAAAATCACCCGACATGTAAATAGTTTTGAAACCACACTACTTAGTTAATTTGTTTTACAAAATCACCTAGTTTAGTAAAAAAAGTCCAGAAACTCGGTTGATAATACAAACTCTAAACACAACCCTCAGTTCATACCCTCTTAATCCCCATATCCTAAATTGCAATTTATTGAAAAAAAAAATAACAACTTTTTAACATCATGAAAAGACAAAAGATTGAAACTCAATTGATACTACAAACTCAACAAAACCCTCAGTTCATGCCCTCTTAATTCCCATATCCTAAATTGCAATTATTTTGAAAAGAGAAAAAAAAAAAAAAAACATTTTTCACCACCATGAAAAGACAAAAGGTTGAACTCATTTTGGACTGACCCGAGTGAGTAGAAAGCTTGGAAGAGCGCTTGGTGAGAATGACCCTTAGATCCCCATCATCCCCTTCGAATAGGCAGATCAAAACAGCAGCTTTTTTGGGTCTGAATTTCTCAGGGTTTTGGCCAATTGGGGTGGCTGATTCTTGAAACCCCACCTGAGAAACAACCTTGCCACCACTCTCTTCAATGCTTTGTTCCATAATATCTTCGGGGAAAGACGGTGCCTTGTACTGGCGAAGGTGCTGTGCTAAAGCAAAGAGCCTCTGAGATCCTCCAATGCTGCTGGCGTTGGAGGAAGAATCCATGAATTTGGTGATGGAAGAAGATGCTCTCGGTAGTATGGATCTTGTCGTTGGCAATGTTCTCAGAATGGAAATCATGTCATGTACAGTAAAAAAAACCACCAACGACCCAACCTGTGTCAATTATACTGTGTCTTTTGTTTTCTAGAGGAATTATACTGTATCAATTATACCGTGTCTTAAACTATGTATAAACTCACTGATAAAAAAAAAAAAAAACTATATATAAACTCCTATAAAAAAGAACTATGTATAAACTGTAGTATTTTTTAAGAATTAATTGATAAAAGTTGGACTGGGGATTTGTTTCTAGTTATGAATTAAAAATTTATTGATTAATAATATTTTCTGTGTTTTATTCTTTTTCTTTCTAAAAAGTACTGCCAGTATTGTATTATTAAAACTGTTCTCTCAGTGTCATGTGTCGACTGGATAATTTTTTAAGAAAAATTCATTTGTTTATTAAATTACTCAATTTATTATTCATTATTTTATTGTCTTTTTTTCAAAATCCATGCAACACACAGGTTTCAATACTAGTGATTTATGAAAGGTGAAATAAGTTGATTGGCTGGTAGTATTTGATTGGCGGATTATTTGGGTATGAATAATTTTTGGTGACATGTGATATGAATAATAAACTAATAACTAGTTTTGTGGTTCATATCCACATCATCATCATTTATCAAAAACTCATTCATCTAATATTAAATTTAGTTTTTTTAAATAAAATTTTGAGTTCAAACTTAAAAAATATATAATTAAGAGGAGAGAACCTCAATAAAAATGATTAACTAAATTTTCAATAAAAATTAATCATTAATAAAATTAATACATATTAATAATACTTAAAAAAAACATGGACATCATGATGTGTTTATTTTGACATATGTAAAGTCTAATAATAATAATTGTTTAAGTGATTGTAAAATTGATTTTTGAGAAAAAAAAAAACAATTTTATTTATGTATTTTTATTAAAATCGACATTGACTTGAAAATTTCCTTTGTCTAGTATTACATTGACTTGAATTAATTATATAAATAACATTAATTTATATATATAAAATTACTTCAATTTATAGTAATTGTTAATCAAACTCAAGTTAATAAAATCAAAATGTTCATAATTAAGTTTATATAAATTCCTCCATTTAGACAAGATATATAAATGCTTTTCAAAAAGAAAAAAAAAAAGACAAGTATACAAATTCTGTTACTAATTCAAACTTTGTTTTAGTTTGGTTAATGCAATTTCCATGAGTTGGATATAGAACATTTATAAAACCAAAGGATGAACTGGAAAGGAGAAAAACAAAACTATTACAAAATACTATCTCCATTTTCTTATATAAGAAACAAGTTATAGCATAACTTATTTCTTATCAAAAGAATATAGAATAATAACGTTGAAAAATAACATGCAATAGTGTCGACTTGTTGGGCAACATATAACTTGCATCCTTCAAAAAAAAACATATAACTTGCATAAGCGACCTCGTTATGATGAATGATGATAATAAAATTAACCATCAAGAAATGAACCAGAAGATCGCAGCTTCAAAAAAACTTTTCTATTACAGCAAACAAGGGGGGGGGGGGGGGGGGGGGGGGGGGGGGGGGGGGGGGGGGGGGGGGGGTGTGGGGAGGATAATTGATCTACCAATAATTTGTCTCCTCACTGCACTAAATATACAAGATTGAAGAAAGAAAACCCAATCAACAAAACACACATATGCAAGTTTGTTGGTCCATTTTCTATCACTAAGGTCATTGAATTTCACTCACATTCATATGCACAAATTGGAAGGAAGCAATCCAATGAATAAAGAAAAACAGATTGTCCTTTTATCTTTACACCACACACACACTGTAACCACTTGAAACTGAACCTGACTCTGTTAATGTTAACATGGTGTAGGCTTTGATCAAATATGCATGCTTTTGTTCTGAGTACTCATTGCTTTCCTTCAGCAGGCACTGCTTTTTTCTCTGTGGCAGCAGGGTAAGACAACCTTCTTCTAGCTTTAGTAGTTCCTTTTGTATTACTTAAAGGTTTAGTCCCTTTAGCATTAGCTGAAGGAGTTTTAACTGCAACTGGTTTTTTTGATGTTGATGAATTCTTATCCTTCTTAACTTTTCTTGGCTTCTTATTTTGATCTTTCTCGGGGCTAGTGGTTGTTACACTTGGTACACGGTTTTCCCAAGGGCGTGCAGCAATCCAACGATCCTTCCAGCTCCAACTCCAACTAGCTTTGCCGAGTTCATAATTACCTAGCCCTTGGCTAGAACTGGCCCTCCACTATTTTTCATAAGATATGCATATGATTTTCATTAGAACCAAGGTGAAACATGGTAATGTGACTACTACGCATGATTAAGATTAACCTACCTGATGAGAGAAGGCATATGCCATGGTTCTTTCCCTCTTGACTGCTGCTTCTTCTCTTTGATGTAACCTTGAAAGGATTTCCTTCTTGGTTTCAGAACCACCACACCATTCCACCTGTTGTTTGTTCAAACTAATGGTCAGAAAAAGGGTGACTGAAGAGGGTTCTATCCAACTCTTTTATCTGGTGAAATAATTCCACCACTATTAAATGGTCAATGATCAAAGATTCAAAGCATTTCATCCATGATTGAATGGGAAAAACCAATATCTGGAATCTGATTTCAATTAAGTACACATGTTTTAAGACATTTGGTTAAGCATTTTAACTAACTACAGAAAAGAGAAGAGAAAGTTTCTACAAGGATAGAAATGCATTTCAGAATTTCTAATACAATATGATAGGAGCCTCTTTACAAACAAAGCCAATGTATTGGTTAACTAGAATTCAACAATTGGCTCTAAATGAAATAAACAACTTGATATTGAAGATTCAGCAAGAGGAAATGAGGGAAAGGTGATAACACTGGTAAGGGCATGTTTGATGTCTAAAGATTTTATACAAAGGAGAGATTATTTGCTTTTTTGCACATGCCTCCAATGTCTAAACCCCTAACTATAGGATATTAGACCTCAGAAGTGAAGCTGACTCATATGGGAGACCCCTCCCATGACACTGTTTCAATAGTTATATCCATTTACTAATCACCTAGAAAGACATAAATAGAAATTTGAAATAATGACACATAAATACATATTTAAAACAGAGAAATCGATGAAACCACACATATTCATTGCAGTAGAAAGAGTGATTAGCAAACTGGCATCAGTTTAAAAGAAAAATTCCAGAATACCATCACTGAAAACCTGTTAGCTTTACAAGTTACCTCCAGGTCATGAATCTTGGCCTCAAGTTTTAGTTGAGAATGTATTATCTTCCGCCTGATTCTGTCTTCTGTAACCATACATATACGACGAGCTCTAATCTCAGCCTGTATCTTGCTCCATGAATGAAGATAAGTTATAGTTGTAGCGGCTTGTTTTTTAGCAGAGGAACCTTGAGTCTGGATCTTCAGTTTTGTGAATCCTCTCAAGCGGTGTAAATATTTTCTAGCCTATCGGATTCAAAAGTCATCATCATAAAACAAAGTCAGCAGAAAAAACTACAGAAGGTTTGTTCTATGATAAATAAGTAACACATGCATGCACGTCATATCACTTTCAGCTTAAATAATATCATAAATGGTATACATGTAAGACAATAGAGCATAGACATCCATAGTTGAATATTGAAAAATAAAAAAAGAAACGTGCTTGTTAAGGATGTGCTAAAATCAATGAAGTTAATTGGACTTGGTCTGTTTCTTCTCTCTGAAACTTTCAAATTGACATACCTTATAAGCTCGGAATGCTGTTTGGATCCTTGTTGCAGCAATAGTTTCAACTGATACCCCATCTGACTCTAGATTTTCGCTTTTCATTCCATTTTCTAAACCATTGGACTTTTTTCTTGTATAAATCTTAGTCTGCAACACAATTAATCTCCATGAAGCTAAAGATCCCTATCTCAAAAGGTGAGCATATTTGTGGGGATAGAAACTTTCAGGTCACAACAACCCTCATACAAAACAAGTTCCAATATATTCTAAGTTCTAACAAATGACATTGCTGCAGCCTAATTAAAAAATAAACAAACAGGTAAATTAAGAGGTCATTATAAACAATAACATATGCTGTTCCTCATAAAAACGATGCCAGACTCAAGATAAAACTTAAATTTCTGAAATTCCTGTTTGAAAACTAATTATATTAGCCCAATGGCATCAACTGATTCAAGTTAACTGACACCAGAAAGTGAGATAAGGCTTGGTTGATGTTGTTGTAATAGTTTAAAAGCATATTGCAGTCCAAAACTTTGAATAATTTCATGTAGAACAAATCTAAACTTTGCTTTTCAATTTATGTCAACAAAGTATTGTTCTTTGACAAAATGTTATTTCAATTCTGGACGGATGACTAATTTGGATCTAAGGGTAACTTACTCACAGTTCAATCCCTTATAGGAGCAGTCACTCTTCAAATCACAAAACCTTATCTGCTAAAATAAGGCATATGCGATTCCTCATGATCAAGATAAATGACCTTCAAAGCATTCAAAAAAGATTTTTTTTGTTTTTTTCGGGAAAATAATGGCAATTAAGAAGTTTACAATAAATTTTCATACTCATTCAACTTAATCCATGCAAAATTCACTCCAAGAAACTAATATTGACAGAAAATGTGTTGTACCTTTAATTTCTTTGATCTTCCTTCTTTCGATTTTCTTGAGCTAATTATTGTCTTAAACCAATCACCTGATCCCATTCTTGATGCCAAGTAGCTTCTTTCAAATTAACATAACCCTGGGAGTAGTTTTATGAATATAAAAAACATTGGCACAGCACTCTACAAATAAAGATTTTGCATGTTGTTCATAAACAGAAGAAGAAAACAGTGTTGGAGTTCCTGTGACCTGTCCCCATTGTTGTCATTTTTATATATCCGAATATCAATAACTAACTCAAAATAATAGACCTATTTCTTTAAACATTTCTCTCTTCAAGATTATATTCTCGTGTAAGTTATTTATAATCAAGCCCAATATATATTTAAGTGTACAGTTCTTCATCCATGAAACATTATATGATATCATTTGTCATATTGATTAAGAATAGGATAGAAATAATGGAATATGGAATATAGGAAATAAATATTAGGATTTTAAGGTGTATGGAGCAAGCAAAATGTTGGGAATTTAGTATTTTAAGCTTTTAGGGTATTTTCTTATTAATATAAGTATTTACTACGAGTAGGGAAGAAAGCAAGCTAGGCTTTACCAATTCAAGGATAGCTATTTAGTAAGTTTTGGATTTAGACTTGAATTGATGCTTGAAATAATTCTAAAATTTTCTGTTTCTTTCTTCTCATTTTAGTCTTCCTCCATTCCTTTATCTCTCCCACTTTCAGTCTCCCTTTCCCTCAATCTCTTCTACCCTTCCCTTGTCCCTAAACTACATCACATAGCAAATTCTATAATTGCTATGCTAACCAGAACCCCAGTCTTACAATCAGAGTAGAAACAAAATTTGCAACCACAGTTTACAGGTATTGTTAGTCACTGTAGAACTGGATTTAATCAGCAAAGACATGAAAATCAGAGAGCAAACATCTATCAGACTGCATCACAGTTTGCAGCCAAAGAAGAAAAAAGAAAAAGCATCCATTTGTTCATTTTTGAACAACACTAAAGCTATTATTATAGTCTATGCTGATTTACTTGATATATAAAACCCTTTTGTTCCCTTTATAGAAATAAACAAATCCCAACAATAATCTCCCAACCAACAGAAATTTACAATAAGACAACCTAAAGATTTTCCTTCCACATCAGACTCATACTGTGATCCACCAAACAGAGCAACAACAAAAAAAGGATCAACAACTAAACTGCTTATTGAATGAATAAATGAAAAAGAAAAAAGTATAATATGCTCGATTGCCTAGCATGCAAACCAAAATACCAAAACATGTCAAAATCCATCTGGGTCTCACAACATACCCAACATGCCACCCAGAATCACATTTATGAACCCAGAAATTGGACCAAACAGTGCAAGAACAAACAAAAAGCACCTGGGGGTGGATAACATACTAGAGAACAAGGAGATATAAGATTGGCTTGGCGGTAAATGATGAAGGGAGGGAGGGATAGGCCGTGGATTCGAATCCCACCAACAAAAAAACTAACAACTAACTTTGCTGATAATAAAAAAAAAAAAAAAAAAAAAAAAAAAAAAAAAAAAAAAAAAAAAAAAAAAAAAAAAAAATACCAGAGAACAAGGTGAGAAGTGTCCAAGGCAACCCTTTTTTCCTCACTCGGGCAACAAGATTTCTGGGTGAAAAACAGGAAGTGGGGGACAATAATATCTGCATAGAAGTAAAGAGGAACGAAATATGAATACAAAGAAAGAAAAAAAAGAAAAAAAGGTAGAAAGAAAGAAAGAGAGAAAACAAACCAAAAAATATACAAGAGAGAAAAAAAAAAAAAAACTCACTTTTTCTCTGTCTCACTCAATCAAAGGCTCAACCGACGCATGTAAACACCACAAGGCCCACATCTGAAAAAGAAACGAAAAAAAAATGAACATTGGCGTGCAGTTTAGTCTGACAGAGAGGAGTAACTTAGTAATATTACATGACACGGTTGCATTTTTGGTTTTGGAGAAATTCAACATCGGAGGCTACAGCTACAGTTATAACGACAGCAGAACAAACCGTGATTACAGAATCCTGATGGTGACCCTGTTGCTGCTTTCTGTAGGCACTGTTTTTTCTATATTGATGAGCATGAATTTGTAAAAGGTTAACATTTTCATCTTTTGGAATGAAGACGAGTGAGGAGACCCTTCAATGTGTCATGATTCATATGAACAATATGAATTTGTTTTCATTTGAAAGTGTGCACTTGGACTAATTCTTTTCAATTCAAGAAGTATATGTCATTCAAATATTATTTCTGTGATATTAAATTGTCAGGTCAATGTATTTGCCTACACAGCTTCAATTAGCATTTAACGCAGCTGTATTTTTGGAAATAACAAAAATCAAAGGAAAATACATAAAATTCTGGACCTAGTTTCATGCAATAATAATCCATTTGGCTATTTTTTATTCGTAATCTATTTTCCTTAAATTTAATGAAATTCTAAATAACTTTTGTTTGATATTATTATTTCAACGTCATCCTTTTAATGAATGATTTTTATCAAGAGATGACATGCATGGATCATTTAGAATTAAATTGAAGACAAAATATAAATTCTACAAAAATATTCAGAAACTAAGTTTTTGTTAAGAAATATGAAGAAGTTTTTTTTTTTTTAACCAAAATATTAAGGAGTTAAAATACCAAAGAGTATACTATGGTTGTGGAGATTATTTTTTCTTTACTGTTAATCAATTTGAAATAGAAACACACAAAAAAGAAAAACTCTTTAGCCAAGCATTAATGCGTGCTTAAAACGAACAAATTAATAATTGAAAACCTTTAATTTTAGGATTTCATGGTTTCAGTGTTTATGGATATATTATTCCTGCTAAGGATGAAATTCATGGTTAGCAAGACTCTATGAGTGTGTTTGATAAAGGAAGAAAGGAAAAAAATAGAGAAAAAATTAGATGAATCTCATGTGAATTTCATATTTTCATTCTACTTTAATTCAAATATCTTTTATTTATTTTTATTTTATTTATTTTCATAATCTCAACCAAACCACTCTATGACTATTTTTCTCCTTGGCCTTGTAGTAAAAATGATTTTTACTAAAGGAGACATGCACCAATTACTGTATACGCGCCGGAGCATAAAATAAAGACACATGCTAGCTAGTTTTACCCTAGCTATTTGATGCGACATATAACATCCTTCATATAACATCCTTTTTGGTTAACCAAGGAAGACAAGACCCTCATTTGTCGCTTGGCTTTGGCTATATATGGAGCAAGTTGAGGCCAAAGACAAAACAACTATAGTGGTCTAGGAAGTATTAGAGACATGGCATCAATTGCTACAATGACTCCAATATATTCACCATAATCATAATGCCAATGAAGGAAAGAAAATGCCAAAGATATATCCTTACCTAGGGCAAGGACAACAAGACTTTATAACTGATGTGTAGCGGGGAACGAGTTAATTACTTCGTTAAACTGTGAAATCAAGTTGAACGTTCATCCTCTAAGTGCAAAATATAGACAAATTTGGCTTCAGTATAATTCCCCTGCTCAACCTTTATTAATTCTTTCATCTATCCTTTTCTCCTCCCTCACCCTTTTAGCCTTTTCATTTTGTTTTACAATATATCTCTTCTCCAAAGTCGGTTCAACAATGAGTAAGCCTTAAAATAATTTGAGTGAGAAAACAAAAGAGTAAAACAGCATCATGTAACTTTAGTTGGATCGATGATTTTTATATTACTATAAATGAGAGAATTACATGTTATATTTTGTCAACATATGTGACTTTTTTATTTTATAAAAATTAAGAGTAAAAATTTGTTTTTTCAATGAACCTAAAGTTTGAACTTTAATATATAGCCTTATTCTTAAGTCGGACCAACCCTCATTGTTTCTTTCAAAAGCTTTTTGTTATCTTTACTAAAATACTATTTTCCTCTTTAATTTGTATATTCTTCCATAAAATGTGTTTTTTATAAATAAATAAAAATTGTTTTATTGTACTTTCTCTCCTTGACTCCCTCTGTATGGAAGATTTGTTTTTGAAACATTTCATTTTCCTTCTATTCGTTTTATTTGAAGGGTTTCGTACACATATTCCCATCATTTGGCATTTCAGTCTTTTGGAGCAACCACAAGACTTAATTATCCTTGTCAACACTGAACTCAGACACAAGCTTTGATGTTATGTTATCAATAACGTCCGTCTAAGATTAACTAAGAGTCCAGAGTGGTCAACTTATGCAGATGTTCATGCTGAACTCGTCAAGTTCTTCAGGGTTAGATTGATTAATGCATGCAGGAGATTAAAGACTTTTTGCTTGGTTTTCTCTTTATGATGATATGTGTATATATTGCATAATGTATTTAATTCAAATTATGCTATTTATTAAGATGAATTCCATATATATCATTGCATGCATTACGTATTTTCTTTTAATGATGTCAAAAACGGGGAGAGCGAAGATTTGATGAAGTTTATCTAAGGATTTTTTAATATATATATTTTTCTTTGATATACACTAATTTTCTCTTTATAAAATATATGTATAACATGTGCATTATAGGGGCTAAAGCATTCAGTTAAATCAAAAGAAAGAAAGAAAGAAAGAAAAGCACCACGTGTTTCATTAATTTGTTCAAACTTCAAAGATCTTTTTTTATTAGTAAACTTCAAAGATCTACGCTACTATATAGTGTTCATTGATGCTTTTTTCTTTTTTTGGGGGGGTGCATTTTATGTGTAAAATAATTTTTTATGATATTCAAAAAGTGATATTATGATTAATTAGTTATTTTAAATTTGAGCATCACATTTATTTAAGTATGTATTATAAACATGCACGTATAAAAAATTAAGATGTTATACTATAAGATTTCTTCATGTATCAGGCCACACGTCAATAGTCAATTAACAGTCACATGAAAATTCATAATTTAAAAAACATTATTTACCAAAAATATCTTATCATATTTTCTTTAATATATTTTTTTGTTACAATATTCTTTTCATATTCATGCGAAAGTACTTCAATAATAATTTTCCAACAAAACCACAAAAATTAAGATGCACATCATCATTTGATTTATTTATTTATTCTATTTTTTATTTGAGTATTATTCTGCACCACGAGAGTTGAATCTTGTAACACCCCTCATTTGTGAAAGATAAATATTTTATTGTTTATGTGTTTATGGTGTAAAACCACCAAATATATCTTATTAAATGTTTTAAATTATTCAAAATTAAATTATTTTTATTCAATTAAATGAGTTTTTCAATAAATAAATAAAAACATTTACTTTTGACTTTTTATTGTGTGCTATAGACATAACATTAACTTAGACAACCCAAAAATCAAGCTAGCTCATAATATTGCTTTAAATTTAATATTAATTTATTTATATTCATCAAATTTTATCACCAAATTGTCTTCAAAATATGTTCGGATGAAAACTAACACTAAAGTACACTAATAACAAGTTTTTGGCATTGTATACTTGATTAGGTACTTTTAATCTTTTATGTTAGGACTCAGGACCTTACTATTTCAGATAATTGTAATGCTATAATATAAATTAATCTTCCATGTAAACGTGGATACATTGGTACCATAATAACGTGTTGGTCGTTGCTATTTTGATCCGCTTTTTACTTCAAAACCGCGTTTTCTGTAATGTTGGACTCGTTGGAGCCTTCGAGGGAAAGAAATCATTTGGCCTTTTGTTCTTGAGTCTTGACTTCAAGATATAAGTCATAATACGTAAAAATTGTTAGAATGAGTCAAATGGAGATAATTAAAAAAAATAAGAATATAGCATATACAACTTGCTTTTGGTTAGTAAGATGCGGCATTTGGGGTTAAAATTAAAAAATAAGAATTGGAGATAATTAAGATAGATAGATAAATATAAATATTTTTTTAGGAGATAAATATAAATAATAAAATCATGTAAATATTTAATATATATTATCAGTTATGCCATCTCATAATTTGAAATCGTTTAAGGAACCAACCCAATATTTACGCTATTGAACATATCTTTCTTAATAGTTAATATACAAGACACTAGAAAAGAATGAAAAGATATTTAAGAATTTAAATGACATGAACCA
>PYAF01004968.1:1530823-1547812 GCA_007407185.1 Glycine tomentella | reverse complement strand
TTTTTTTTTTTTTTTTTTTTTTTTTTTTTTTTTTTTTTTTTACTTTTGATTGAACCTTGCTAACTATGTGAAGTATTGAATGTGAACCTCTTTTTTGCAGCTAGAAAGATGATTAAAACACAGAAGGCGCAAGTGATTATAGGGATGCATACATGGACAGAAGCAGCTTCAGTGGCTGAATTAGGACGCAAAACTCAAGTTCCTGTCATATCCTTTGCAGCACCTACCATCACCCCACCATTGATGCCAACTCGCTGGCCTTTTTCGGTACGAATGGCCAACAACGGTACTGCATATGCAAAATGTGTTGCGGATATGGTACATGCTTATAGTTGGCAAAAAGTAGTAGTCATTTATGAAGATGGAGATTATGAGATGCTAGCTTTGCTATCTGAGACCCTCCAAGAAGTTGGTTCAATGATTGAGTACCGTTTAGCTCTTCCATCGCCTTCTTATCTACCTAATCCTGGAGAGTTTATTCGCGAAGAGTTGATTAAGTTGATTAAAAATACACAATCCAGGGTGTTCATTGTTCTGCAATCATCATTGGAAATGGTGATCCATTTGTTCAGAGAAGCTTCACACATGGGACTTGTGGAAAGAGAATCAGCTTGGATAATCCCAGAGAGCATAACTAATTTGCTTGACTCTGTCAACAAGTCTGCTATTTCCTACATGGAAGGAGCTTTAGGAATCAAGACCTACTACTCTGAACATAGCAATGAATATCAAGACTTTGAGGCTCAGTTCCGAAAATCTTTTCGGGCCAAGTATCCAGAGGAGGATAACCGTGATCCGGGATTTTACGCTCTGCAAGCATATGATAGCATTAAAATTGTTGCGCAAGCAATAGATAGAATGGCCAGTGGCAGAAAGACTTTGCTAACAGAAATACTGTCTAGCAATTTCCCTGGCTTAAGTGGAGAAATTCGATTCGAAGCAGCACAGCTCTTGCAGAATCCTACCTTCAGGATGGTGAATGTAGATAAGAAGAGTTACAGAGAATTAGACTTTTGGACTCTAAAACGTGGGTTCATCACTAACCTCACTAATGAACAAGGTTCAAATAGTCTTTCTAGGAACACAGAGAGTTTAAGTGGTGTAGTAATATGGCCAGGGAAACTAAATAGAGTTCCGAAGGGCTGGAATCTGCCTACTAAACAAAATCCAATGAAAATAGCAGTTCCTGGAAGAACCTCCTTTTCCAAGTTTGTTAAGGTTGATCGTGACGAGCTTACTAATTCATATAAATATAGTGGATTCTGCATTGAAATTTTTGAGAAGGTGATAGACATTTTGGGGTATGATCTGCCATATGAGTTTCATCCCATCAACGGAACCTATACCGATCTGGTTCAACTTGTCTATAACAAGGTAAAGCCTTATTACTCATTCTACTGTGCCCCTTATTTCTTGTATATATTGTTAAATATGTTTTTATTTTGCTCACATCACACACCTATATGAACAAGTTCCCTTACAATCAGCAAAATAAATAAATGAATGAATGAATAAAACCTTCACTTGTCCTAAATGCTTTTATTATGCTTGTTAATTTTGAACTTTAGTTACAATTCTTTTTTGCGTGTGTTAATTCCCTTTTCTTGCTGGACTAACCTAATACTTTTATGGTTGTCATGTGGTTTAATAATGATGGAATGGAAGACTTACGAGGCAGTTATTGGAGACGTGACCATAATAGAAGACAGATTGCAATATGTAGACTTTACTGTGTCATATGCAGAATCAGGATTGTCAATGATAGTTACAGAAAAGTCCAAAGAATCGACATGGATGTTTATGAAGCCCTTCACCTGGCAAATGTGGGTGGCAACTGGTGCCATGTTGACTTACACAATGGTAGTTGTGTGGTACCTGGAGAGGGAACCGAATCCTGAGTTTCATGGCAATTGGAAAAGCCAGATCAGCACTGCTCTTATGTTTACCTTCTCCTCTCTATTCTTTGCTCACAGTGAGTATCACCCTCATATTTCAATTAACAACAATGATCAGCTTTAGTTATGAAAAGAAGTGTTACAAATACCAATTTGCATTAAACTGAATTGATGCCAATTGTTTGATGTTGTAGGGGAGAAAATCTATAGCGACTTATCTCGCGTGGTGATGGTATCGTGGCTGTTTCTAGTATTGATTCTTAACTCAAGCTACACTGCTAGTCTTTCTTCGATGCTCACTGTTGAACGACTGCAACCAAATGTGACAGACATCCTGTTCCTGAAGAAGAACAACATGAAAATTGGTTGTGACGGAGATTCATTTGTTAGGACATACCTGGAGAAAGTCGAAAAATTCAAGCCAGAGAACATCATAAACATTGGTAATGAATACAGTTATGAGGATGCATTCAAAAACAACTCAATAGCAGCTGCTTTTCTCGAACTCCCTTATGAGAAAGTATATATCAGTAAATACTGCAAGGGGTACTCTGCCTCTGTACCTACCACCAAATTTGGAGGACTGGGATTTGTAAGTAACAAAATAATTCTTCTGAAAACTATGATTATATGTTGGACTAACTGTTTTCTACAAGGAAACAGAACCAAACGCCATTCTTATATTATATTATAATACAATACTATCTTCTGTTGTTTATATGAGAAACAAATAAATGTATTATTTTGGTCCTAATTGTGATTTGTGATAAACATAAATGTATTTTTAGATGTATTAATTGTTAGTTTTCTTTTATATCTTTTATAAATGCCTTGTATCTTTCACAAAATTGGCCAATCTGTTTCCACTAATTTTCCTATCAATCCCATGATGCAGATGTTCCAGAAAGGCTCACCAGTGGCCAGAGATGTTTCCAAAGCTATACTGAAGCTCTTGGAGCATGGAGAACTGAAGAAATTAGAAGACAAATGGTTGAACCGTGCTGGAGACTGCTCCAATAATTCGACCTCAGAGAGTACAGAAAGTTTGAGGCTTGGAAGTTTCTGGGTTCTGTATGTGATCTCTGGTGCCACTTCTACTATTTGTTTTCTACTTTATACAATCCAGTCTCTGAAATCTAGACAAAAAACCCGCGATGAGGCACGAGAACGTAATGGCAACCCAGGTGAGGAAAGCCGATGGAAAAGGATAGTTATAATAGCCAAGCAGATTTATAGCAGAAAGAATGCAACAGTGACACCCGTGCATCACTAGCCACAGGCTCCACAATTGCCAGATATCGTAACAGTGTCTTTGCCACCAACGGTTACTATTCGCAGCTCTTGATCATCTAGTAGCTTTTTCATCCAACTCTAGATCTCGGAAGGTAACTTAGGAAGGATAGATTTCAGTAAGGACCCAATTTTACTATCCTGCTTTTGTACCTTGGTAGCTAACTTTTTAAAAATTCTAATCATATACTGAACTTCAGAAGTTATATGAACCATATAAGATTGACATTGTTAAGGGCAATTGTACAAAGAACCTGAGCATTTAATTTCATATTGCTTGAAACGGGTCACATCCATACTAGGAGATACGGTCTTAATTAAAATGCACTCGTCATTAAAATTACATGCATACATACGAACGAACATAAGTTCCGTCAGCTAGTCCCATCTGCTGCTTGCAACAAATGGATATGAAAATATCAATAACTCAGCATTCTAAATGAACAACCTTTGTAAAAAGTACACGACTAAATTAAAATTTCATCATCTTCTGTAATCAAAAGTCAAAACTTCCTCTGACAAAGAATATTAGTACATTAACAGGTCCTATTGGTATTCTGGTACAGCCGGGTGAGTCTGATGTTTTCTACATCACATCTGCAACAAAGTTACCGATGATACCCTCCTCTTCCTCTTCCACGACCACCCCAGCCCCGGCCTCTGCCCCTCATACCCCCTCTCCCACCACCAGATAATCCTTCCAGCGCTCTATTGACAAGTTGATTTTGCAAACCACCAGCACCTCGACCTTTCTTTGATGCAATATTGTTGGACCCATTGGCAGCATTAGCAGGCCGTTTTGCTCTGCAGAAGTTTAAACTAAATAGATAAGTTGGTGTTGGTTGATCAATTTCAATTATTTCTGGAGTCCCAACTCCTAATCCAAATGAGATGTTTAAAAAATCAATTTTTGTATAAAAACTGTCAATTAGGCAATCATTAAAAGAGAGAATGAAACAAGTTACTCTCAAGATTGAAAAAGAACAAGAGTGTGTTTGGATTGGATAAGCTTTGTAAAAAGGTGTTTTTATGGTATAACTTTCTTAGAACTTTTCTTCAGAAACTACTTTTTCGAGCATCTGGAAAATGTACTAAAAGAGGTCTTTCTAGGCTTCATTTGTTCTCTAGAGAAAGTTATCTAACTATTACAATTTTTTTATTTATTAAAAACCACTTTAATTTTATTAAAAAATCCCCAAACAAATGAGTTCTAAAATGATCTTTAAGAGAAAAGAAAAAGATAACATACCCAGCAGCCGGTGCAGTAGATGCTGCTTTTGTTGCTTCTTTCCAAGAAAGATTGATTCTCTTATCTCCAATAAAAGAAGGCACTTTAGCGTGCAATGGCTGACCACACACACCAAATAATTAAATAAGAGAAAGAAAAGGGGAGAATGGTGAGGTTGGGGAGGATACCAATTAAAAATCATGCAAGTAATGAGTCAACAACTTAATTGCTAAAGTAAAAAAGATGTAGCATCGCTCTTACCTTTGTCATCGTCAAAATGTTATTGCAAGTCCGCAACCCAGTTGTAGCATTCTGCTTTTTAGTTTTCTACAAAATAATGTATAAATGTAAGTATAATATGTCATAATAAGAGAAAGGCAAGACAAAGAACCATTTAACAAGAACTCACAATTTTTTCCTTTTCTTCATCAGTTTTAGCACCGGCCATAGATTTGTTGTTTTCATCCATTCCTTGAGTTAATTTCTTGATTGTAGCCCGAGTGAACTCCTCAACATTATTCAATCTAATAAAAGAAAATACACCAAAAATGTGACCACAAAAAAACAATAAAAAATGACTTAAACACTAAGGAGAGGTAAAACAACAAAAAGTTTACTAAACAATGGAAAAGTTGCAGCCAGTCAAATCAACTACGTTGGCCCTTCCCAAACTATAATAAACTTACAAGATCGACAACAAGATCCACACTAAAATGACATAAAGACAGTCATGAACAGGAGTGAGCATTTCTGCACCAAACCAGATTTTGCTACAACCTTGCACATGAGAAGTTTGTTTAAAATTTATACTGATACTATGCAAATAACCGCTTAATTATAAAATCTGAATCGGACCTTGTTGCTCATTGCATGCCTCATACAATTCTCATGTCTTGAACACATGACAGATATTTCTTTAACTTTGGACCCAATTGACACCCTAACTAAAAATAAACTCAATGAGAGAATTTGCAGGATTATGCACATATATCCAGAGAATGGTGGAAATATCGAGGAAGTAAGCAGCATTTGTGTTGACAAAGTAAAGGGAAATAGCATGAATTTTCATAAATCAAGTCCAGTTAATCTGCTCTGCTCCCAGCTGATAAATAGAAAGAAAAAACAAAAGAACAAAGAAACTAACAGGCATAAATACAAAGTTTTAAGAGGATATAATGAAATAAGGAGATCTAACTCAATGGAACCGTATCATTGGAACATATCCAAGAATACTCATTACTAGAAATTGCATACTGGAATTATTTGTAAACCATAATCCCATATCAGTATATCACTATAAAACTCGGAATACTCACAAACAAAACTCTGCAGTCTAATCCCCCAAAACTTGATTAACAAGGAAAATCTATTAGGGGGCATTTGATTTCAGCATTATCTGATTTCATTTTCAAAGAAAACAGAAAATAAGGTTGAAAATATGTTTCTTTCAATTTTAGAAAATATTTTTTTAAGAAACATTTTTCAAAAATTAAATTATATTTATATTAAAAATACAAACCAAAGAATAGGTGAATTAAAAAATAAAAACAATAGAATAGGTGAATAATTTACTACAAAAAATCTATCAAAAGAAAAGATGATACCTCTCAGTAAAATCATTATAATGCTCTGAAAAGTCCTCTCCAAGCCTATCAGATGGCTGGCCAGTAACAATTTTGTATCCACATAAACTATTTGTCGCATTAGGAACCTACATCACCAAGTTCCGTTATGCACCACATACAACTACTATCACATATTCGCTTAGACAAGGTAAGGTAATCACCTTATGAGCTAAGTGATGAAATGTGTACAACAAGCACTCAACATAGGTAAAGTTCATCTCTTCTCCAGTCTTCTTCCAAGTCATGTATTTCTGAAAAAGGAAAGCAAACAGCTTAATGAAAACAGCAAGGGTAGATGATATTAATCATTTAATTGAAATACTAAATAAAATGATATACTAATCCTTGACACATTGTGTTTAAACTTTAAATTGATTTAATTCTCCAAAGATCATTCATAACAGTTAACTACATCACTCTTTGAATTTGACTCAACAAGGAAACATAATTGTGCAAAATTTGGGTTTACATCAATCAAAATAAGAAGAATAATGTGATCAGATGGTGCAAATTATTTTGAAGGGCTGGGGTAATGGAAATCCAATATTTTGGTGGTCAGGCATGAATTTGTAGCTCAAAATATAATGCTGCAGACAACGAGCATGAACAGAAATGAAATTGTATGAATAACATTAGAAATTAATAACTACGAATATAAAAGATAGATGACCTACAACAGTCACTTCAAGAAAAAAAAATGGATTTAAGACTAAACCAAGCTAGCCACATCAAAATCATACTTCTGCTAGTCAAACAATGTGCTTGGAAATAAAACCATAAAGCCACAAACTAAAATAAACATAAAAATTTGATGTTTACATGGAGAAAACATATTGCTATATCCAAAACACTCAATGTGCCATATGCCAATTTTCAACTAAAGGTTTACCTTCAGCAACTGAACAATAGAAGGAAGCATTTGGCGTGAATCTTGTGGTGTTGTATAAGGTGAAAATTCTGCAAGGCTTCTGAGTAAATCTACTTTCCGTTCTCCAGGAAGCTGACAAGGAATAAAATAATTTTTGCAAATAAGTTTCTCAACAACCAAAAGAAAAAACATCAATTGTAGAAAATTATTAACATAATTCCAACAAGATTCCATTAATCAAAAACATTCACCAGCTAATACAAGATCAAGAAAGCTAACCAGTAAAATTACAATAGATAAGAAGATTCCTTATTTATATTTTATAATCAAACAACTTGAAATTACACAGGTGAGGTGAACACTTATGTACTGAAGTTGGAACAAGGTAATAAGCTAATTCAAAAGCAAATATGACGGTGCCTGCTATATAAAGTAAGAGTTGTCTAAATTAATATCTTGCAATTCAACAATGGCTAATAGATTTCACACTTATGAATGTTCAACTTACCTGAAAGACATTCATGAACACCATAATTATATCACATGTTTAACAGTTAGATTTGTAAAAGAAAATTGTATTTTATAAAAGATTAAGAGTAATCATATCAATTTATGGCTACAACAAAGGGCAGAGTATAAAGACAAGAGGCAGAAAGTAAAAGCTTCCAATCCAGGTTCAAAACTAAAGGAAGAATATTAAATGGGTAGAACAAATATTAAAAATACATGCTTATTCTTTCAAACTAAAAGATCTGAAGTAATACCTGGTCAAAAACAGGTATTATATATTTGTTTATATAGTTGAGAAATTTGTTGCTTGATGCACCCCTCTGCAAGAAAAAAAAAATGATTCTGTTGAAGAAAACACGTGACAGAAAACAATATGAGAAAAGATAAACAGTATAAACAGTCCTTACCACTACAAATGGAAGTGCCATATGAAGGCATGATATCAACCTGTCAATATGATCTGCATCTGATACCTACAAATTGCCATTTAAAAACCATTACATGAGTCCCCAAAAACAAAATCTATACTACTTACACTACTTAATAACTTCTGCCAGCAGTAAAGTCTAAAATTAAGAGACCATTTTACTAATACAAAACAGATTCTTTTTACATATAAAACGACTGTATTTGTGTGTTCAATAAGAAAAGAAAAAAGAATAATAATCACATTGAACTGTGCATCTAAATCAGCTTGCCCTTCAATGATTCCAATAAGCTCTTTCATCCGCTCAGCCGGAGCCTTTTCTCCAAATAGGCTCAAACTCTTCAGGAAATCCATAAACATTCGAAATTCTACGCCAGTTACATCTTCTAAACTCTGCAATTAAATTACCATAACATATATCAACACTGCTTACCTTACAAAAATTAAGCACTAATAGATTAACAACTGAATTCATAAAAATAATGAGGGAGGGCAATTATGATTTATGAATACCTTTTTAATGAGATCAGTTATGTGTCTTTCCATTTCCTCCTGGGGTTTCAACAATTCAGCTTTGATAGGGAAAACCTATAATGAAGATATTTAGTATTCAGTATTCACTTCCATTTTCAGGATGAAATAATATAAAGGACTCGTTAATCAAACATTTGTCTGATTACCTTATCTCTAACAAAGTTTATAACTTTCTCGCGAATGACATCATCCGTGCTTGGCTCTTCAACACTGCCAATGTGCTTAAACAAAGCCGTCAAAGAAGCTGCATTGACAACTAAACTATAAGGAGACAACCAAAATGCAGCACTAATTATAAATGTCAAGAATATGTAAAGCATATATGTGATTACTGACAAAAAATTGAGCATTCACTGGCAAAAAGTTTGTGTGTATGTACAACATTCAAAGCATTAGCCTAACTCCAAACCATCAGTTTGGCATGCAACAGTTTTACTAAATTATTGGACTTCCACAATTAATCTCACAGTTACAAATGTTTTTAAGTTTTATTACCACCAAGGTGCAGGTGGTCAACTTTATTGGAAGCATTAAATAGAAACATTACCCATAATTTCAAATACAGCTATTCAGGGCACAATAACATCAATAGGATCTCGGCCATAATGAAACCAATGTTTTCAAAGAAAAAGTATATCTCAATGCACGTCTTATGCCCACTGAATAGGTACTGGATAAGAGTCGTGTTAGAATGGCATTATGGCACGCATTTTCTTTCTCTGGTTTATATGGATGATAGATTGACCAGTATTATTTACACTACAAGGGAAAGAATTGCAGAAAGATCAAATTGCATGTACCACCAACTTAAAAGGTAACAAGATCAAGAAGTTTGAGACACAAAGTTCTCAAATTCAAATTCATTCAGTTTACTATCATACTAGAAGATTGGTGATATACTTCTATTACGTGATGATATACAACATGCAATTAAACACTCGTCAATTATCACACTAGTGCAATACCCAAAATTATAAGTTATTTTGCTTTAACATTGATGAACTGAAGTTCCGTATAAACTATTTAGATGAGTTCACAGAATGCCAATTGATCAGCCCCATTCCTTCTATGTTAGCTGCATTGGAAAGTGGTAACTTCCAGTTACAAGGCTTCAAACAGATTTCCAAACACACCCTTAACCACAACAATATCTGACAACAATTTTCTCACTCAACATAAAGACATATCAAAGTACCTTTTACATCCTGCCTCAGCAAAGACATAAGAGCCTTATGTACTGCATCACGCTCCACAAATTCCTCTACAAGAATTAAAGGGGGGAAATATCAGAATCGTAATCATGGCTAAGTTCTCAACAACGCAAAAACTTCAATGACTGCAACTTACCAGACCCAAGAATTTGCACAAGAATATCAACCATCTTCCCAATATTCTCAGGTGTATCCTTACAGAAAAGAGGCAGACCTCTAATTGCTTGCACCCGAACCTGTACAGCAACAGTAAAACACCAAATAGAAGAAACAAACCTCAGTACATACAGAATTCACTTCATAGAGACAAAACAAAACAGACCCACCCAAGATACATGCAGCAATACAAAAGATTTTTTTTCTATCCACTTCCCAGTTCCCACTGTTTCTTTTAAAGGTTTAATCTTAACAAATGGCACTACTTTCCTTCCCATGTATCCCTCACCAACTCTCTTCAGTTCAACTCCTCTTATTATTTTAGCCTTTAGCCTGTTGAACCAACACAACCATGACCCACAAGCCTTGCCAGTTCGACTCCTGATTTAGTTTTTAAGCCATTACTAACACTTGGATAGAAAAGAAGCATCATAAAAATAAGATATTTTTCCATTTTGAAACAGAACATCATTCCTCAGCCGCCACATATACAGAATCACAAATATTATATTACATACAATTAGTGAAGCCAAATACATACCCCGAGTTCTTCAGCCTCAACCAAATCAAGATGCGTGTCGAGAGCAGGGCTCGAGAGGTCAGGGAAGAACTTGAAGAACCTGGGAATGAGCTGCGCGGCGAGCTGCTTCGCCTTCACACTCGTCTTCGCCGCATCTATGATTCCCTGGTAATCCTGCACATTCTGCCAAAACCACAAAAAACAATTCAAAAACCCTAATTCCAAACTCGAACATCACAATCCAAAACCCTAAAACAATTTGAAGAGCGAAATTCCGAACCTGCGACTTGTCCTTGGCATTGTTGAGCTGCTCACCGTATTCGTAGAGTTTCTCGATGAAAGCAGCCTCTTCGGCAGCAGGGTCAGACATTATTGGAACGAACGCGCGTTTCTGCAATTTGCGATTAGTGATTTAGCGATTGCGACTGTAACGTCGATTTGGAAATTGAGGAACAAAATCAACGCGAAAAGGGAAAATAAAAAGAGGGTTTTGTGAAATGTTTTGAGGAAATAGATATATATATATATATAGATATATATATATAGATAGATAGATAGATAAATAGATATAGATATATATATATATAGAGAGAGAGAGAGAGAGAGAGAGAGAGAGAGAGTAACTGACCTAACTGGTGAAGTGACGATAGTGCTGCTGAGTTGAATTAGTAGGGAATGATTCGGTGGTGTGAGGTCAAGTAAGCTCTTCGATGGGGACGAGTTACCCTTATCTCACTGAACAAGACACACGACACAAACACAGTTTACAGTAAACACAAACACAGTCTATCTCTCCGCCAACGAAAAACTGTGTATATATAAGACGACGTGTCGTTTCACCCAGGTGCCTTCCTTAAACGGCGAGAATTGACCAAACCTTTTTTTAAAAAAAAAAAAAATAGCAATTGCAGGATTTTTTACCTGTTAGAGATAATCTTATTTCTTTTTATAAAAAAAAAAACAAGGATATCCTCTCTTTTTTGAAAATATGAATCCACGAATAGTTGGAGAGTAATTTCTTTTAAGCATAAAGATAATTCCTAAGAACATTTTTTCTTAAATACTATAAAAGCGAACAAGTTCTACAAATATGAATTCTCGCCCAAATTATAAAAATGTGTACAATAATCCTTGCTCAACCAAATTAATCCAAAACAGATAAATTTCAAGTTCAACTTTCTCAACCAAATTAATCGATAAATTTTAAATTCAACTTTCATGGTGTGTGTTTGAACATGAGATGATAAATTGATTTTGAAGTGATATAATTTATATTTAGATATTTTTATTATAAATTTAACATAAAAATTAATCAAAATTACTTTGAATTAGAATTAATTTTAAAAAAATTGTAATATAAAATCAAACATGTAAAATTCAATTAAAAATTGATTCTGAACCAAAATCAATTTTCTAATATCAAACCCACATTTAATGAGGTGTCATTCACAGAGAAGTTATGTAATTTTTTTTTTCTTCAGTCCAAACTTTTGCTGTCTCTGACTAAAAAAAGAATGTCATTCTATATTCAATTGTCTCAATGGCATATCAACCTATCTTTCATGATGATGAAGATTTCATCACTGACTTGAAAAAAATAACTTTTCTTTGTGAATTACACAGTTAAGATTATACAAGGCTTTCAGTTATTTGTTGATTCTTTTTTATAATTTGGAGATGGTTGATGATTGAATGTTGTTACTGTCTATTTCTTAATTGGTAATTTTGACTCCTTTCCACTTCATTGCTTTGTTCTTCTTTTGTTATATTCGGAAGTATATTATGATGAGATGTAGTCATGCAACTTAAATGTTATTTACTGTCTTGCTTTTGTTGTCGTTTTGCAGAAGAAAATAAGGTTACCTAATAGCAGAAGTTAGTCCTTGGAATTGAAAACAATAGTAACATTTGATAGAATTTATTGTTGCTTTCAAACCCACCCTTTAAACTACAAAAGTAAAACATCCCAAGTTATTGTTCTATACCAAATATAGTAACTCATTCCAAAGAATATTAAATATTAAAGATCAGTTCCCAGCCCAAGTGCAATGCTCAACCTGTTAATTTTCGTGAAAATCAAAATATGTTCTAAATTTATATTTCAAAAGTATCATTTCAAAGACTCTACTCATAATATTATTGTTTACGGTCAATGTATTTGATTAATTAATTAATAGGGTAAAATATAAACTTCGTATCTCTATTTTTAAAATTTATGATTTTATTTCTTATTTTTTAATTAAGATATTTCATCTCTTATTTTAAAAAAAATTGTAATTTTAGTCTCATTTTTTAATTGAGACATTTTATCTTTTACTTTAAAAAAATTACGATTTTAGTTTCTATAATCAATTTTAAATAGTGATATGTGTATTTCATTAACATTGAGGGACACATGTCTGACAAATGTTTTTTTAATAATTTAATTTCCAATAAGTTTAATTTATATTTAAAAATAAAAAATACACAATCAAAGTTCAAAAATAACCACATGAACTAAATTCACGGATTTTTTAAAAGTGGAAGACAAAATGTTTTAATTAAAAAATAGAGGGACTCACATCATAGATTTTTTCATAAGGGCGAAATATTTCAATTTAAAAATAAAGAAACTAAATCACGGATTTGAAAAATAAGAGGATGAAAATTATATTTTAGCTTAATTAATATTTAGAATTTTTAATATATCCAATTCAAGGATTTAGGCTCAATGGTTGGATTCAATTTTGCCATCCATTATGATGTGTTTTGTTTAGATGATGGAAATAGAGAAGATAGAAATAAAATAAAATAAAAAATGAATTAAAATAGAATGTAAAATATGTGGATCCTATAAAAAGTAAAAAAAAAAAAATTCTAATAATGTCTTTTAATAACTCATTCGGGTCTCTCGGTATGGGATTGGTTGGGTTTGTTCTATTTGTTTTTAATTAAAAAGAAAAAACTAAATGGACCACGGTAAAAGCAAGAATAAGGGATTTTATCCATTATAGTTGATTGTGTGCTGATTTTATTTTATTGGTTGTTTTATTAGAGTTGTTGATTTTAAATTGGGGTTAAAGGCCTCTTTTGCAAGTTTTCTACTACTATGAAGAATTCATGCCATAATGTTTTTGGGACTGTGAAGGAACTTTCTCTTTTACTCAAGTAAGTTTGTCCATTTTTAGCTTTCACTCTTTGATTGTTGTTTTTTTATGTCCACTGCTAGTTTTATTTTACTCTGATTGTTGTTCTTTTATGTTCACTATTAGTTTTATTTTGTATTCAAATTGCATCACTACAAGAAGATAAGAAAACTTTGGAACAACTCACAAAGTCAAAAGAGGCAGCACGGCTTGAAGCAGAGAAGATTTCATGGTAAACCTGAAGTGGATTTCATTGTCTCCTTTTTTTATGGTAAAAAATCTGAGTTGTTAGAAACTGGCCTCGGTGATAGATCTAATATTTAAATTATTTAGGCAATTTCATTGTCTAAACAGCTAAACCATATAAGTAATTAACAAACTAGAGAGATATGAAATCTTTAACTTACACGTGGAAAACAAATGTCTAATTGTTTAAACAAGCCTTACGTAAGCCATATTTGAGTAACATTCATGAGGTAGCTCACTTTGCAACTAAACATATAACATTTTTTTTGTTAGCAAAATTAAATATATATTATTAGGGGCAAGGTACCAAAAAAAAAAAAACTTCGAGGAGGTTATGGTGTATTTCAATTATAAACAAATAGAAATACTAGATAATCACCACTAACAACAGTTATCCACACTATATGTTCCTACATGAAATGCCCTCCCCCTGATATAGAAGCATGAAGAGGTTAAATTTATAACCTTGTATTACATGTGCTTACCTTACTTTGCTATCCCAACTTCCTAATCTCGATTTACAACAATACAAGATTCTCACCAATCACCACAATACCACATACATACATACATATTACCCATCAACCCACATTAAAACACACGTTAACCTCAACAACAAGCAAATACCAATCGAAACCATTTCAAAAAAGTTTCTTGTCTCCACGATGCAAGCAATCTGATGCATATGAGTTGGTTCACCATTGCACATAGGAGAAATTAAATCCAACCTGTTTATTATACAACCAAGACTATGCATGGAATTAGTTTTTATGTAACCCGAGTTTCATGGGTAGAATCCACTTAGTTTGGATGGAGGATCTACGTGTCTTTTTAGATGAGTGCTTCTTGGTGTTGGGGTTGATTGTCCCTTTTTCTTGGTTTTGGGGTAACTTATTATTGTAATTATATTTTTTTTGTTATTTGTATTAGCTTTTGAATCTTAGCTGACCTCTTTGGCCTTAAGAGAAACCCAATATTTCTCCTACAAATTCTTATTCTCACTATTATTTTTATTTTACTCTTTTTTCTTTTTTAAATTTGATTTTGTTCTGTTTGGCAGGATTTAGTTTCAGATTTATTTGTGTTCTGATTAAAGTTTTAAGAAATAGAAGTTCTCTATGAATACATAAACAAAATTTTGAGTTCAGTGTGTTTCTTACTGAGCTTTGCTCTTGGTTATCCTGCAGTCCTTTCTAATATTATCTGATCCATCTGTTGCAAAACACATTTTGATTGAGAATTCAAAGCCTTCACTAAGTATCATCCATTGCTTTTTTGTTCTTTCCCTAATTTCATACATTATAATTGCTTGTTATTCTTAGTAATTCTTCATGTCTAGTGTATCTTGGCTGAGATCCTAGACTTTGTAATGAGGAAAGGGCTTATCCCGACTGATGGTGAAATATCATGAGTTAGACGTCATTTTATAGTCCCATCTATGTGTTTTGTAGTATGATTCTCTTTGGGGTAAGAATATAAGAGACAAATTATGCTTATAAAGTTTGACTTTTTTATTTTCCTGTTTAGTCTCTTTTTTCTGTTTATTTGTATCAGATTTTTTCTTCCATTTACTGTATATGTCCTTATTTAACATTCGCCCTGTTTTTTTGGCAAATAATCTCTCAATAATTCTCTGATTATGAAGTATTGTATTTTCTATATGAGGCGTCTTATAAGCAGTGTTGGGTATCTTGAGACTAAGTGTTTTTAAACTTATTTTTAGTTTTTATTTTTAAGATATTTATTGATTAATTTTAGAAGGAAACCTACAATTGTATAATTCTTAATTTATTCTTGATGAAGGAAAATGGTTCTTTTTTCAACCTTTCATGTGTTTGCAGTCTTTTAATTTGTTCCTGTAGTTGACTAAAATTGAACTTTATATCAGTTCAATAGCATCTAATTGTGTAATCACTCTGAAATTGAACTTTATATCAAATCAATAGCATCTAATTGTGTCATCATTGATGTAATTGAATGCTCATCTAATTGGATCATCTAATTAATCTTAATGTCAAATTGGTTTAATATTATTATGGTTTAATTAGAGAATATAGGCATGTCAATGAGGATGCCTTGATTAGTTATATAAAAGTTATGAAAGCTTCAGATAACAGACAAAATGGTATTTATGTAAATTACTTATACAGTATAGAAAGTAGATTAGTTATATTGATTTTAGCATCAAAATTTTGGCTTCAAGCATATATTACCTCAATTTCAAATTTGATTCATCACATTGATACGAGCATGTATATATAAAGATAATAAGTCTTAAGAAAGATGTGAACCATCAAAGATTAGCATATTGTATAAAGATCAAATTTCATAGTAATCAATTACTATATATTGGTTGGGATAGATATTGAGAAGAGTCTTATTTTTTCTTTTGTTGGAAAGGTAACTCATGTTCTTTGTCATGTAATAACCTTGCTTTCAATCTTTTTGAAATTGATGTGATCGATCAATTAGATTTATAAACAGAAGTTAGTAATCCACAAAATTATTATAATGTGTAAGAAAAAATTGAGAGAAAGCAATAATAATAATAATATAATATTAAAAGAAAACAATATTTTCTATTTGTAGACTGGAATTTTTGTAAGATATTAACAAAAGTGTTAAGAAGTACTACATTACAAATTGACCGTCACGTGCCTACAATTATATATATATACCTATTATTATTATTATTATTTATTATTTATTCATTATGTATTTTCTTACGGTATATCTATTGTTAAAAAAATAATCTTTCTTTATTAACTTAAATACAATTTTTTAATGACAATAATACAAATGTGATTAAAAAAATAACAATAACAAATGGTTCACATAAACAACCGATTGGACCCATATCTTAAACTATCTATAACGGCCCAAACATAAGATGTTAACTAATTATATAAATACCATCAGACAACACAAACTCCACCACTGTTAGGAATTTTACCACGGCAAGTGTATCGTTGTTATCGCTGTAAGTTTTGAATTTATAAGAGTTCGTCTCCACAGGGATTTGAGTTTACGTCAGTTGATTTAAAATTAACAGTTTAGTAGTTATATACAGATAAAAGGTGAAGATTCATTTGTTTGTTGTTTGCGGAAAATGTAAAACAAAGATAACAGAAAACAAATTAACGATTTACGGGAAATAAATAAACGGATACAAGTCAAGTGAATGTAGGATTGGATTTCGTCTTGCTTATCCCTTTTTAATTGATTTTACCTATGCATGTTCTATTCTTGTTGCCGCACACGTATAAGTAACCCTAATTCGATTCCTCGCAATTACGGTCCTATGGATATTTTACTAAATATCGATCCCTCGCATATTTAATTAAATACCCAAGC
>PYAF01004968.1:1499892-1530723 GCA_007407185.1 Glycine tomentella | reverse complement strand
AGTCAAGTGAATGTAGGATTGGATTTCGTCTTGCTTATCCCTTTTTAATTGATTTTACCTATGCATGTTCTATTCTTGTTGCCGCACACGTATAAGTAACCCTAATTCGATTCCTCGCAATTACGGTCCTATGGATATTTTACTAAATATCGATCCCTCGCATATTTAATTAAATACCCAAGCATTAAGAACTTAATCATGTGTTTAATGCGATCGAAATATTAAGCCCTATTCCTAGCAACATAACATAACGAGTGATTAAATTCAGTTCAAACCCTAAATTTACTTTCCAGTCGCCTTTAGGGTTAATTTCATGAAACTAACGGGTAATTAGAATTAAGCATTAGGTGCAGAATAAAATCACAAACAAGAAATAGAACAATGCATAAATAATTAAAAGAGCATAGGGATAAGAAGAGTACGTCCAATCCTTAGAGAAGCTTAAGCGAACATGGGCAGAACCTCCTCGAGAGAATCACCAACTAAGCTCGTCATCGATCCTCTCGTTGGCAGAATCTCCTTACAAAAGTCACTCAACGTCACTTCCCTAAGGTCTACACTTACTTTAGAAGCTAAGAAACAAGAAAATGGAACAAGCAACTCAAATGGGAGAGAATTTGAGTGAAAAAGCATGCTCTGCTCTTCAATTTCGTCCCATATATATAGGAATTGGGCTCCTGCCTACTTAGGTCGCCTGGGCGCCTATTTTCCTCTATATCCACTCGCCTGGGCAAGCTAAAGGGTGGTTCCTTGGAACTTGAACTCGCCCAGGCGCCTAAAATGTTCATGGAATGGTGGCCTGGGCGAGTTAATGCTTAACCATGAAGGAATCAATGGGCTTTTGGTATCTGATGGGCCTGATTTACTGTTTGATGCTTCCTTCTTTACTTGATTCATTCCATGCTCCTTCTTTTGCAATCTTGCTTCTTCCGTAACTCTTAAACCTAGCAGAAATGAATCAATTACTTGGACGAGCTCTTTTCGAAACATAAAAGCATGACTTACCTTTACATAATCATCATTTGACTAGGTTTTTAGGGTTATCTTGTGATTAATTCAATTAAAATAACGGATAAGTGCCATATTGTAATCCTAGTTTTACTGAAATGTGGCACTTATCAACCACCGTTCCAATTTCTCAAACTAAGACTTTCGACGACAAAAAGGAAAAACGAAAAGAGATGGGTCATCCATGCAAAAGGAATGCTAACGGATGCAATCGATGACAAAAGGTACACACAACAAAGTGTTAGAATTTCCATTCGTGTGTTTTACTTATAATTACCATATTTTTATGTTACACATAACAAACAAAATCTCTTATTCCTATTATAAATTCATCATTTTTTTCATTTCTAAAATATTTATATGCTTACTTATTACAAAAATAAATTTTCGATTCGAAGCAGAACGAAGTGTAACAAATCGATATAGCCCGTGCGAAAGTTTCAATTGAAATCTTATACAATTGAATGATGTATATCACCACCACCACAATAATACAAATTGGTTCACAAATCAATAATAAAAGAACAGGAAAAGAATGAAAGCATGAAGGAATTGATGGCAACTGAGAATATTGTTAGTGTATGTAAAAGATGTCCATTTTCTATTAACAAGAAGAGGAAAAGTACATGGTTAATATACTTTCCAAACATATACAGTATAACAATGAAAGGAAGAAGAAGAAGAAAAAACAAAGACTTCTGAACAATGTGTGTGAGAGTTCTTTATAATGATTTTTATCTCTCTATTTTTGTTTTTTCTCTATGCCTTTCACTGGAATTTTTTTCCATCCTTTCCCCCCTCCTCCTCTATTGAGGCTGGGAGTTTCCTTTTATAGACCAATTTGAACTTGTTCTCTAAGTAATTGTGCCCACATCATCTCCTAATTTTTTAGGGTTGACACTTCTTGCCTTGTAACTAACTTATATGTTGATTAAGTCCTATCACATTCTCTCTAATTTTTCTTTTTCTGTTTTTTCTTTTTATTTTCTTTAAAAATATTCCAAAAACAAAATTGTATCATGATAAACTTGAGTATTCACATTATGTTTTAACCAATTGATTGAATACAAGTGATTAATGTATTAAAATTAAAATTGAATCGTTTGGATATTATTCGAATTCAATCGTTGATGAAAATAATTATTACCAAAAACAAATGAGAATTTATTTTCCCGGAGGGTTAATAAAAACAAAAAAAATATATGTTAAAATGGGCTCAGTTAAGGATACATTGATCATATTCATATATGGAACTATCAGCTTTAGGCTTTTACCTCCTGCACCTCGTTTTTTCTTCCTGCACCTCCAATGTCCATTTCGGAATTGGGCGCCGCTGTTTGTGTAGCATCTTTGCAACTCTAATGGCTGACGCGAGTAAGACTGTAAGAGAGTGAGCGACGAGACGACCTATCTGCGGCAGTAGCAGCGCAACCTAAGGGCGACGGCGACGGCGACGGCAATGACAACTCAGCGCGGCGGAGGTGGAGCTTCGACGGTGGCAAAGGAGAGATCAGAGAAGTTCTCCAAAATAGTGATATTTTCAAAATTTTCTTAAATTGGTACATTTCAACACACAGAAATGAAAATTACTTAAAAGAAAAGATTGAATTACCAAAACACACTGTAAGAGATCTCTACTCATGGCTGAATCCACAGTATATGTTTGCACAATGATTTAAATTATACATAATGTAAGTGATGAGTGATGGAGATATTATATTACCATTAGAAAAGCCTCTGAAAGACAGAGATCCTCATGTAAGAGGCAGCTCTTGAAGCCCACAATTGCATGCAAGCCATCTTTCTCTCACTCTCTACACTTATGCCTTGATTATCCATTTATGTATTTATACTGAGGGGGTTGGTGAAAGTTTTTGTCTTTTTTATATTACCATATTATATTACCATATAGAACTTTTTTCTAATAGAGAAGCTCTCAAAAACACTAATCTTATATCCAAATAAAAAGCACTAGTCTTATATTCAAATAGGCTCTACGCACATCTTTATTTGTATGTGTACTATTTTGTCGTTTTTGTTTGCTTTTCTGGGAGTGTAATGTAACTTACTTATGCTTAGTTACTGTGATATATCCGTAAATGTAAAGTTGAAATCCCTTAAATGGAAGTGGTCAAGAGGACTATATATACAATCTATGATTCAGTTGTCAGTGGTCACTAGCAAGTCTCAGGTTGATAATTGATTACATATTAAGTGAAGATGATCGAAAATTGCTTCTAAGTCAATGCTAAATGAGAGGATGATGCCTGCACTATATTTTATTCTTGTACGCGTCTGAAACTTCCAATATTTGGAAGTTACCTTGAGCTCTTACTAGTTACTAATCCAAGTCAAGCAAGGTGGAATGTACTGAACCCCAAAACAACCTAAAACTCTGCTTAAGAGAAACCCGAGTTCCTTGCTACTCAGACCAACAGGCATTAGTTAGCTCAATCTTGTGATTTAATGATGTGAAAAGCATAAGCAGTCATTGCCCTGATTGAAACTTTTTAATCATTCTTTTTTTCTTTCTCATGTTTGTACCTTTCTTCTTATACTAGAGAAGATTGTCAGGTCTATTATGTCCAAGGAGAAGTGGCAAGGAATGTGCAGAGTGCATGCCAAAACTAGGAGCAAAGCCATACATGATTAGTGCTCTTGGGTTTGACATGGCAGGTAAATTCTTACCATCACAAAACATCTTCTCTTGCATTGCTGCCATAAGTTTATTTGGAAAATTTATAATGGTCAAGAGGCGCCCTTTATGGAAACTTCAACTGATTTATATTCAAAGTTGTCAGTTGTTCATAGTGGTGACATTTCTCTGATTTATCAAAAGTAGTATTGCTTTCCTTTAAACAAAAAATGTTATAAAATAATTTTCTGAAGAAACTATGCCATCCTAGAAATGAGAGGAAAGCATATAAGATTAGAAATCGTTCTTGAATGGAAATCTAATAAGGCTTGAGAAATCCAATTCTAGAAATAAATGATGCCCTTCTATATAAAATAGATATGGTTTGCTTTTACCCATAATACTTCATTAATCTGATCTAAAACACGTGAAAAGTCCTACTAATCCACTCTGGTAATATTCTAGATTCATTTGACTGGACCTCTTGGTGGCTAAAGAAAAAAGAGAGAAGAGTTTGATAAGGCAAAGTCTTGTGTTGTACTCTTGTTCAATAGTGTATCCTCATCAGTTGTGAATTAAGATTTAGTAAGGTTTAGTTTATTGATTGTTGGGTGTTTCTACCACCATGATCATGCCATCTTCTTGTCAATTATGACTTTTTTCTATTCTTCTTTTTTTACGTCTTTCTTGTGCAGATGATGCTAAATCTGTTTATTCAGGTACTAAATTTCTCTTCCACCAATTGATGTTGTAAATTTTGAATGAGGATGACGGTAGGTAAACAGCTTGAGTTGTGATATAACAGCCTCCTTTTTGCCCAGAAAAAAATGATAACATTGTACCAAGGCTTGTGGCATTGAAATATGAATTGATAACTACTGTTATGAATTTTTATTAACTTAAGAGTTTAATTGACACAATTTTTTTAACATTGATATGCACTTTTACAGTGACATGTTATACTTGATCATGTCATGCTGTCTCTCTTTGTGGTGAATAGTTTTTTCCCTAGAATTTATATTTTTACACATTTATATAGCATCATGACTTTCGTTTTTTTTTTGGGAAACTAAGTTCTGAAAATTATACATTGCACAAATTAGTTTTTAAAAGTCTTCAAATTTTAACATAAAATTAATTTCCAGACGTGTAAAATTTTTAGCACTTCTAAAATCTAATTTCTAAAAACCAATTTTAATAAAGTTTCTCACTGTTTGATCTATGCCTTCAAAGCTCCATGCATACTCTGGCATGTATTAGCCATGCCACAATCGCTAACTTAAAATAAATTAAAATAAATTCAAAAGTCAGGAGCTGCATATGTTAGGAAATTAAATTTCTTAAGCTTATTATGTGTTATATATTATATTAATAATTTTATTATGCTATTGAATATATATTAAATAAATTTAAAGTGATTAATTAAATATGTCTAAATAGATTCCTAAGTAAATATGAAATAAATGGGTAGATATTAGTGTTAGGTCAACTAAGTATAATGAGAGTTTACTAAAGAAAACCCAATATATACAAGGTTATGGTTCCCAATATGTCAATTCAAGTTTCAGTTTTCTTTCTTTCCCATCTAGATAGAATATTCTCTAAGGAGTAATTTGACTAAGAAAGACTAAAGCTCATAAGGAAATGCTAAAGACTAAAAGAAAAAAGATAAATCACTACTGCAATGGAAACAAGTAAGCTTCATTTGTTTAAGATTTCTTAATGTTTAAGATTTCATAAGGAGTGATTTCTAGAGTTTTATTAGGTAATGATTTTCATCATAAAGGTTTAGGAATTAATTTTTCTTCAAAAACACGACAAAACAAAAGGAGAACACAAATTTTGCTTATATCATATTGGAATCTCGCCACCTACAGCTTAAACTACCATGGAATCTGAGCCAAAATACCTAGACTAATAGTATTTTTGTGTTACTGTTTGCATCATGCAAATGTATGCTAAGTGCTTATAAAGGGAATGTTCAATTTTTTTATCGACAAATATTAGTTTTTAATTGTTAGTTTTTTATCAACGAAGGAATCAAAAACATGTTATTCGTGTGATTGATGGCAACAAAGTCATGGAACCAAGAAGGATACAATCAAGACGCAAAAATGATAACAATGAGATCATACGGAATGAAAGAGAGAGAGAGTATAGGAGACAGGACAAATAAGGGGGTGCACTAAAGAAAGAATATATTTGGAAAAAGAAATTATGAAATAAGTGTAAGGAGGTGCATAAACAAAATGGGAGGTATGTTTAGCAACTTATTTGAGCCTTGGTCATTTTTTAATTGCTCACCTAAGATCACAAACATGACTGATGACATTCACCCTACAACAAATAGTCAGTAGCATTGAAAATTTGAAACAATAAAGATGTGTTAAAAAAAAAAAAAAAAAACTGGCCCTAAAAAGTGAAGGGTGGACACCCATAAAAAGCTGTATCACACTCACTGAGAACATGTTTGGGAATCACTTACAAAATTATGTTTTAGACAAAAGTAATTTTACCAAGGAATCATGACCATTATTTTTGTGTTCATTTTATTTTTATTCATTAAATTTACATTGAAATGTGTGTCATAGCATTTTTAATTTCAGACTAAACATGCACAAAGTGATCTTAATTCTTGTCATACCAAAGTACCTTGTAATGCTAAGCTTTCAGAAATGAATGAATTTGCTGAGATGGTCCTCCAGCTTTTTAATGCAGTCACAACAAAAGGCTCCATTCACTTAATAAGCCCAACCTGAAAAAAGAAAAAAGCAACTCAGTATTTGGCCCTCTACGTGCACCGAAAGGGATGGATAAGTCAGTAAACTAGATTAATCTCTGAAGAGCTTCATTTATTAATAATCTAGTGGGCCTTTTGGTAGCACATGCTTTGCATTTAATAACTCATGCAAGGGCTTCACCAAGGTGTGTTGGTGGGGTTCACTGACTCACTCTTTCGTCCTTCCATCCAATTACTGCTTGAGTCTCTTTTGTACATGGAAAATGGTACTTTTATAAATCATTGTTTACTCTATTACGTTTTACGGTGCAGTTGGTTCTGAAACTAATTTTGTACTAAATGTTAAAAGTAGTGAACAAAAAAATGTTGAGACCATAATGTGCAAATATCATTATCCTTCCTAGTTGTAGATTATGTCATCTCTGTATTTGCTTCTATGTCCTTGCAAAGTCCTTAATACTTTTTGATTAATTTGAAGCTTAAGATAATTTTGTTCGAATTAATTAAGATTATTTTGAATAATAAAACTTTATTTTTAAATATTTAATAAAATTACATACTCAAACTTAAATTTAATCATTATTTAAATTAAAATAATCTTATGTAAATTAATTCATAATTACAAAGTTCTTATAATAAGGCATGATTATTGATGAATTTGTCATTTTTTTTAAAATTATATGATTTGTAGCTGTGATTACAGTTATAAATTTCAAATTTGAAGTTTCTGCAACTGCATTTCAATTGTAGTAATTATGGTCGTAACAAACAGATTTGTCCACAATTCCCTATAAAACTGTTAATTGCAAACTGCATTTGTTAAAAAATCCAATTTATGAGCTAAAAAATGAATAGGAGTTTGATATTTTACGGAAGCTAGGAGGTCCCCATCATCAATCAATACTCAATTTCTCAATAATCATGAACGATGAAGATCAATTGCATATACACATGTGAATGAATCTCATCATCACGTTTTCTAATTAATATTTTACCACAACTTGAGGTACAAACAATTACATAAGGATAGTTTATGTCCTCATTCTTTAATCTTTTTTTGTTTTACTTTTTTTTTTATCGGCATATTTAATTTATTAATTTTTATTAGAAATATCAGTTGGGATTTTCGAATCCGTGATCCTTCTCCCTTTCATCATTTTCCAACTATTGAGTTAACTTTATATCTCCTTTTTTGTTTTACTGTTTTCAAAACAATCAGTGGTAATTGGTAAACCACAGTTTTCCTTTAATCTCAACCATCACTGATTATTTCAATTTTCAACCTAGAGAAAGTTCAAATATCATCAAAAAGTGACACGATCCATCTAGGTAGAGACCCTATATACAATTGACCAAAAAAAAACCCTTTATGATTGAATAAAAAAATGTAGCATTATCAGGTAGTTGGACTTGAAGTCTACTTTATGTCTTACAGATTTTTTTTTTAATTTCTTTTTTTGGGTTGTCAGGACCTTTCTGCATTAGATACCAACAATTAATTCAGCTTCGTTTTTCTCTTCTGAGACTCACGGGATTTGATTCCATCTAATATTTAAACTCCTCTTATTCTGATTTGACCATCTATCTACATGCCTACAAAAAAAACATTCAATCTTTTCCTTCACTTTTGATCTTCTACAACTCTCTCTTCGCTTTTCTTTGTCCTAAACTCATGTCTCTCCCTTCTTTTGCTACCACTTCTTTTTCATTTCTATTCATATCTTTCTTTGTTTTCTTCATCTTTTGTGGAACTTCATCTTCCTTAGCAATACATGCCAACACTACACGCCCCCCTCGCCAGCTCTCAGTAAATTACTATGCCAAATCATGCCCTCAGGTAGAACAGCTTGTTGGCTCAGTCACCTCTCAACAATTCAAAGAATCACCTGTTTCTGGCCCTGCCACCATTCGCCTCCTCTTCCATGATTGCTTTGTAGGAGTAAGACCAATTCCACCCCCCTCAAAAAAATGATTCATCTTTGCACTTGCATGCATGCATAGGCTTGTTTTCCTAAATTATTTCAAAGAGAAATGCTAACGATATACTTTCTGATACACTCTTTCTAATACACTTTTTATTATTGATCAAAGTTTATTAGAAATTATAGAATTTCATAGATTCCAGTTGATATTTAATGAGTCTTACTTATAATTTGGTAATTTTTAACAAATTTTAACTAATAATTGACTGTTAGAAAATGCATTGCTAGCCCTCTTAAAAAAAAAAAAAAACTCATTTTTAGTGTTGATCTACTAGTTAAGTTTTTTTTAGAAAAAATGTGTCACTATTCATCCATGTTTGGTGGTGAATTTTGTAGTAGGGTGCTATTTTTCTTCTTCTTTGGGGGTATGACAACTCTTGAATGGGTGAGTGCAGGGTTGTGATGCATCAATTTTAATAGCATCAAAGCCTGGGAGCAAGGAGTTGGCAGAGAAAGATGCAGAGGATAATAGAGACTTGAAGGTGGAAGCTTTTGAGACTGTGAGAAAGGCTAAGGAACAAGTGGAGAGAAAGTGCCCTGGTGTGGTGTCATGTGCGGACATTCTTGTAATTGCAGCCAGAGATTTTGTTCACCTGGTAAGTTGTTGCAATTCCTATCATGCTTATCATATATTTTATCACGAGTTTAATTCTTATATACTGTGAGTGAATTTTCAGTATAAAATGTTTTATACCGTAAACTAATTAAATTTATGATAACGAAAAAAATATGACTTTTAAATAGTTAGGATAAAAATTTACAAACTAATTATACATGCTGTTTATAATTAGATTATAGTATAAAATTCTTTATACTATTGATACATAAACTATTTTCTCTTTTATTTATCTATTATTTTCATTCCACCTCTGCCTTTTGGTTTCTTCCTCTTGACATATTATAATTCATAGGTATCAGTTCACATGCAATACAAATTCAAAGCATGCGTAATTTTAAAAGTTGATGTAGTGCTCTTTGAAGTAACCAAGTTTGGTCCACTAAAATTGACCACAGACAAGGGCTATTGGATTATGAAGAAAATCAAGACATCCATATTGTGCTTTTCTAGTTTTATTTTCTGAGTGGTTTCCTTCTCCTTTCACTTGTGCATCTTCTGTGTTTCTTATATAGCAGCTTTGCTTCTATACCTTTTATATAGAAGAAAAAAATGAAAAAAAATGAAAAAACAAGTGTCCACCCTCCTCCCATTTATATTATAGAATTCTAATGCCAAAAAAAGTTATAAAAGTTTAGGCATATAATAGTCTTATGGTACTTGGGAAAGGTGTCCTAGATTTATTGCACCATACGGTCTGCCACTTATGATGACATTGGATATTATATAAAGAAATTGGATATTAGCTGCTAGAAAGAGCTTCTTACACTGTAGATTGAAAAAGGGGAAATTGAGAAAGACAATATGGCCAATTATTTTTTTTTCTTCCCAAACAAAGACAAAAGAGCTAACGGATAACTTATGATTGTCAAATAACTGTACTTCTTGAGTATGTGAGTTTAATCCCCAAGTCTTAGTATGAAAAAGTATTTTTAAGAAAACTATTCCTTTAAATAGTAGATTTTAGTATTTTAAGATATTAGTCTCTGCTTTTTAGTTACTTGAATACAATTTAATTCAATCTTTTAAAATAAAATTATAGGTTTAAATCTTTTTGAATGAAAAAATGTGATCGAAAAGAAGAAAATAAAAAAGATAATGAATAAAAAAATTACTCTTATGTTAATATATATTTTTTATTTTGCCTAGTAAAAAGGACACAATGCATTAGGCATTGGGACAGGCTGGTCTCAATTCTAGATTATCCAAAGTCATTTAATTTAGCTCTAGAAAAAGGAAACGGACAAGTTGGTCTTGGTCTAAGTATTTTCCTACACGAAAATAAGAACATGTCCTTCGTATAATGTTAATTGCAGTTTTATAACAGTTAGCATAGTGGCTGTTTCATGTATTGATTCCGCATAAAGTCAATTTAAATTTGTTTTCACATTGTCATGAATTGCTCAGTATTATTTGGGCATAATGATAGACTCCAAAACAGCCCAACTTTTGTACTTTTATGTTTGGATTATTTGGGCACCAGACACAACGCTGCTTCTTAATCTTAGGTCTAAGTTTTTGTGTTGTCCTTTTCTTCTATGCCATATCATATTGATATATTTAGGAAACTAGGAATACTGCACCATCAATAATAATTTAGTTATAGTTTTTTCTATAATTTACATGTTTATGGATAATTATATTTTAACTTAGTATTGTTTTTATTAAATTTTAAAAGTTTAAGTTATTATTTGGAGGGGAGAGTAGAGCCAAATTTGTGTTTTCTACGAAGAAGAAAAAGAGGTCGATAAAAAAAAGGCTGACCAAACCAAACTGAATTAATAAAGATTGGTTTTGGTTTTATTTGGTTCTTTAATTAGAAACAAATTGATGAATGCCATTGTAGAGAATTTTATTAGTTTAGTTTTGATCTTTCCAATTATAACCAAACCACATTTCGAAATAAAAGTTATAACCAAACCAAGCCTGTATCTAATGAATAGTTAAGAAACTTCATCTATATCTAAATTTAATTAAAAGAGAACGTGGCGGATCCCACCCTGTTATTGTTATTATAAAATTGAATGTGAAAATAATTCCATTCCCAGAAATTCTCAGGTCTTCATCTAAATTTGTTGCAATTAAGAATTTTGCTTAATCGTTCTAGTTAATAATGAAAGGTTTTTTATTTTTATTTTTCATCAAACTGACAAGTTTGTTATAAAATTTAACTATTCAAATGCAATAACTCATTGTTATTGTTTTTTTTTTTTTTATGAAAACATTGTCAATGATTTATATGATTGTGAAGTATGATAAAAAAAAAAGATAGTCAATCATTCCTCTACATTTTAAAGACTTGAATTAGATTTTCTTAATACAGTTAAGGGAATAATATGAACCCAGCATTATATAACAAAATGCTTGTAGTGCTATCGCAAGAACTTTTTTTTATCTGATTGCTACCAAAAGTGACAAGATTGTCACATCAAATTAGTCAACATGTGATTGATTCAAGTAGTACATATTTGATTTTGTTTTAGTCTAGAATTCTGTGTATTAAAAAACAAAAATTGTACTGAAAAAGTTAGTTGTACTAATATTTGTGTTTCAAAAAGAAAAAACAATTATCAGTTAAAAAAAGAATTAATATCTACTACCAAGTAAGTGAAGGGAAATGGATCTTCTCCATTTCTTTTTTCTTTCATTTCATAAACTTTTAAGATAATAAATAAAATGAAGATGATACTTTATAAAAGGTGACATTTATTATCTCAAAAATTTAGTAATAAAAGAAATAGAGAGAATCTAAATCCCTTAGAAGAAGGGAAGATGAGATCTACAAAATTATGTAATTTTTAATAAATTTTAATTAATAATAAAAATATTTTCAAAAAAGAATGTATTAAAAGGATATATTACTATCTTTGTAATGGAAACCAATGATTGATTTGGTGTAATGTGACAAAGGCAGGAGGGCCCTATTACCAAGTGAAGAAGGGAAGATGGGATGGAAAGATATCAACGGCATCAAGGGTGGCCTCTAACATCCCTCATGCAAACTCCACCGTTGATCAACTCATAAAACTCTTCACCTCAAAGGGTCTAACCACACAAGACCTAGTAGCCCTATCAGGGGCCCACACAATAGGGTTTGCCCATTGCAAGAACTTTGTGGCCCGCCTCTACAGTTACCGAGGCAAGGCCCAACCGGACCCAAACATGGACCCAAAACTATTACATGTACTTAGAATGTATTGTCCAAACTTTGGTGGAAACTCTGACATTGTTGCTCCTTTTGATGCCACTACCCCATTCCTATTTGACCATGCGTATTATGGTAACTTGCAAAAGAAGTTGGGCTTATTGGCATCTGACCAGGCCTTGGCTTTGGACCCACGAACCAAGCCCATTGTTGAGGATCTTGCAAAGGACAAGCAGAAGTTTTTTAAAGCTTTTGTGGGGGCTATGGACAAATTGAGTTTGATGAAAGTGGTGAGAGGGAAAAGGCATGGGGAGAAAAGAAGAGATTGTAGCATGCATATGTGAGAAGTGAGATGCAATTTTTACACAATTCTTGCATTTATAACTAATACGAGACTTCAATGAAACTTCTATTGAGTTTGATATGACTTCTGTACTATTTATAAGAAACAAGTTATAATATAAAATACAGTACAACTTGTTTTTTATAAATAGAACATAAGGTATTATTGATTTGTGCATTTATAAATGCAATAGTTGTTTAGATATTGTTATTTGTTAAGATTAATCTTTTATTTATTTTTTACTTCGTGTAATTTCCACAAGAGTCCATATTGTTTTCAAGAGTGTTCAAAAAAGTGTGGCTAGAAAAAAGTATCGGTAGCATTTCTCTTGTATCTAGAAAATGTTAGTGCAATAGTTTGTAGGATATTGATTTTTGAAGGTCAGGTTTGAAATAGGGGTATCAAAGTGTCAAGTTGGACTAAGTTTACTGCACATTCTGAGTGAGAATTTCATTCATCAGTGTAATTCTAGAGTTCAGCAATGCTGCATTGTGAACAAGAAGAAAAACAAATAAAAATAAAACTACGTACCCCATTGCCGTTGTCGGGACTCGCCCTCAAGAAAAACAAATCAAGATAGTATCAAATCTAATTGCATCTGCATTGTTTTGTCAGATCTGTAACAATTGCCAAAATTAAACCTCCTATGCATCACTTGGAGTTGGAGCAAAATAAACCCAGCATAGCACCTAAGCTACGACTATAAAGCTGCAAGGAGGCTGTACTTTTCTATACAATGCTGTGGCATTGCCTGAAATAGAAGTACATACATATAAAAAAATGACATAAGGATAGAAGTTTTCATATGTTAAAACACAAACATATGGTTGTACTTGTTAGGGATTGAAATCAAAGATATATACAGCCAACCTGCTCAATATTCAAACTGAAAGCAGTTCTACAGACTGAAACAATGGTGGTTAAGTAAACAGGGTGCCTTCAATTACTCATGAAAGATCTAGTGATGAGGTTGAGTAGCATATACTCACTTTGTTAGTCATTGTCATTCTTCTTCAAGTCAATTAATATGATTGTCATTCTCAGTTCTCATGCAATTAAAATTTTCATAAACTCACTTTGATAGTCATTGTCATTTTACTTCCAGTCCAGTTAATATGATTGTCATTCTCAGTTCTGATGCAATTAAAATTTTAGTTGAACACGGTATCAAGTTTCATATCAGGGGTAACACTCACACCCATGTCTTTTAAGATATCAAATTGACAAGGATTTTATGAAGGCAGTTACCTGAAAATAAAATTAATATAATGGTTTGGGATATTATCATTCAGTCAGACAAGAGGTAAAATTTCCCACATGGCAAAAGTATATCTCAAGCATTAAAGTCTTAGATTCTGCATAAAGAATGAGTTTATCAAGTCAAAGCACAGAATGAATTTATCCTTTTTTATCAGACAGAACAAATCAATCAAGTTACTTACACTCCTATGATTTCATGAAGATAATAGTTGCTGCAGTAAATAGTGCCTCTTTTCCTATAGACAATATCTCCATATGGCTACAACATGATAAACAACTAATTAGAAAATGGTCAACATATTAAGCAGAAGGAACACACAGATCCCAACCCCCCCTCCCCAAAAAAAAGAATTAGAGGATCAGTTCAAAGCTTTGATATACTCAATGAGCATGGAAGGAAACTCAAACTAAAGTGGTTTCATATACTATTAGCAATTGCAAATTTGCAATCATTCTTTGTAAGTAAATAAGTATGATCAATAGACATAATATCCCAAATCATACAAAGAAAAAGTAAGCAAGGATTGTGTAAATTAAAATCCTCATAAATGGTCCCCTTACTCATCAGTGCTTCTCAAACTATCAAAAGCAGAGATAAAAGTCTGGCATAAATCCACAATAGCACTGTCTCCCCCTTGTTTATCACCAGCATTTCCTTTTGACAATATTGACAAGTGAGCCTGAAAGCCAGTAAAAACCAATTTCAGAAAAAGAACTAGAACCCATTCTTTATAAAGAAAAACTAGTTTAGAAGCTTCTCATAAATTCTCAAGGAGTGTGAACTAATACTTTAGCTTCCCAACTGCTAAATTGACTGGTTTCAGAAAAAAAAAATGGATGGAAAAACCTCTAGTTAGTCTCTCTATCCCATGAGATAAATAGCTATCAAAGTGATCATTATCCGACCTTTGGGATTAAGGAAGATCTTTAGTCTATTATGCAAGGGGATTGTCCGTCTTTAGTTGTGATGATCTTTTTCTTGTCATCTTTGTTTCTTCTTAAGGAGGATTAGGCAGTTAAATATATAGGAGAATGTAAGAGGGGAGAAACTTCATTCTATCTTGTATCAATTTGCAGATTAAGCTTTGCTCTTTGTGAAAGGACAAAATCCTTGGAGAAGAAATCTCTACTAATTTCTGTCCAATCTCACTCTATCAATAAAACCTTTCTTTTCCCTACTTCTATTCTTGGTTTGTATCACAATCATCAATTCTGCTTCATATTCCTTTTCTCTACAATATATTCTGTTCAAATCAATATATATATTGTGCATTGATTTGTTGAATAAAAACAAGTACCTGAAAACCATGAGCCAGAAGAAATTGAACTACATCTACACCAATTTTTTTTATTAAGCTCTTAGTGCCAGTTTTATTTGAGAAGCACTTCAAAGCCCCATCAAATGTTGCATCCTCAGTATGACCATTTGACTTGCGGGTGTGAACAGAAGGCTGCAATTTTTTGTAAAACAAAGGTAGTTAAATCAAGAGATTATCAGAAACTACTAGCCTACAACTAATAGAGCCTTCCTTTCAGGAGGAGGAAAATATATCATTAAGCAAGTATGATAGATTTTCAACCAGTCTACCTGTTGATTACCTTGGTTATGTATTTCCACAGATACTGCACAACTATTTCTAGCTTCCATTTAGATTCACTGAAGACCTGAAGCCATTCTCATGAAAAGCAGAAAAAACTATTATTCACAAGAAAACTCCCTCCAAAAATGAGTTGAAATGGAAACCTGGAAAGGTTAACTAGTACCTACACAAGTAGGAAGTGTCCATTGTCAAGAAATCCAATATTAGATACTACGTAAATAGTGGTAAACCCTCGTATCTTATATAGAGATTGGTTTACGACTTGATCAGCAAATATGTCCACACTAAGGTTTTTTTAAAGGTAAAGCATAACCCAATCTTAAGCATTATTACTTCATCTAGCGCCATATACAGACAGTTATCAGCAACGAAAGAGAAGTGTGTGAAAGGAACAGAGAGGGGAAGGGCAGAGAGATGGTATTTGGGAGCCACCTTAAGAAAAACAGGGACACTATCTTTGCTGTAAGCTAGTTCATCCAGAATTATGTCCATCAAAGGTGTTCTGTACCAAAAGCACCAAAATACAAATTCATCAGAAGCATGGCCTATAAGAAACAAGAAAATCAACTCAAAGCTAAAACATTGTAAAGAAACGAAAATAAAAGTAAATTACCTTGGACTGTCTCCTCTTGTAGTGTGACCTTCAATATCTGCTTTCTTCCTTGCCATATCAAGGTCCATAATCTAAAATCACTCAGAATGTAAGAAGAAATAAGGCCCTTATTTGAATTACACAAATACAATGAATAAAATAATTCAGGAACTTACCATCACTAGAAGTTTCTCCATTGAGACACGTGTGTCCTTTAATACTCCGAGTAAAGCAAGAGATAATGCAGTATGAATATTTTTGGATAACTTAGATTCAGAACTTTCTTGAAGCACTGGATGTTTACTGAGTTCACTTTGAAGTTGAGATAGTTGACACATAATTGCCATGAAATCCTTCATCAAGCTTTTGTAATTTATTTTCCTAGATCCCTGCAAAAACTAAATAAGATATATATTTCGGCAAAAGAAAAAGAAGGAAAAAAAAAGAAGTCTTTCAAGGTGACGGAATCAAGATGCATAAAGATACCATCAACAGGACATAAGGGAAGAAGAGTATTAGTTCTCACATACTTAGCACCCAAATCAATATGTTTAATTGTTGATTGGTTACTCACACAAATTCTTCTTTTACACGATATGATCAATATACTTTTGGCATAAAAAATAAATACCAGTAGTAGGCTGAGCAAAGACTCCCTCTGCATGCTCCAGTTCAATGTTGCTGCAAAAAAATAGCTACTTAAAATTTACAAGTAGTTTTTTAAGGCACGGTGACTGCAGAGATGAGTTTAACTTCATACACACCGATGCGAGGTAGAAAATCATCCTCAAAAACAACGACAAGGTATTGAAAGATTAACATGTTCCTCAAGGGCTGCATTAAGATTATGTAAAGAAATTAGACACTCATCCACCACATAAAAGCCATGTGCCTTTAATTAGCATTTAATCTTAACCATTCATGATGGTTGTATAGCTAAGACTGTTCCTCTCACTACTCGTATAAGAATGGCAATGAATTTCTCAGCATATATATAAAGTAAAAAAAAATGAACTTAATCTGTAACTTATGAACTGAAGCTTGATATAAGTACATAACCACATGGGAAAGGTAGAAGCCTGGAATCTAAAACATGTAAATGCAAAATATAGCTACAAGTAGACCACATATTATAACCCCAGTTGGAAATGAAAAATTACTAATGTGTCTCTACTCTTAAGAGAGATGCAAAACAAGTATACGAAATTCTAGACAGGAATTTACAACATTGGTGAACTAACCTCCATGCTTGCTGCTTCAAATTTGGTCTCAGATAAAATTTCAGCCAGCTCTTCAATCAGAGCTTGAAAGCTCTAAAGTAAAGTAGGTGGAGAATGTAAAGAACAGAAACGAGTTTAAGAATTCAACATCAAAAATGCAATTTAAGGAAAGAGAAAAAGTTAAGGAAAAATAAGCAGTAATTCTGTTTCATACATTGAAAGGCATAAGAGCACTAAATTCACCAAGAAAAGTTAAGAAATACTTCTATTGTTTTGGCTCACGCATAAATAAGAAAATATGTCATCATTACAGCAAAAATCACTGCAATTAAATCAAAGAAGAACTAGAAACACTATAGAAGAAAATAGAGTGCAGAGAAAACCAACTCACAGAGTGGTCAAGAGATCCACCAGACTGTTTGTCACTGGCTTCACTAACAGCAGTGGCCTTATCCATGAAACCAATAATGGGAGACCATGCCTAGCAGAAAAGTTTTATATGCAAATAAGTTTAACCACCATCCTATAATACCAATTAAGTTTACCCAGAATAGAACAAAAGCAACAGATTAAGATGACTTAGACTCATTTGTACCTCTTTAACCACAACCAATTTTGATGGAGAGTTGGATGGTGATCGGGAATCCTCCATGCCAGACAAATACACGCGAGGGAAGTGCTAAACCAAAAAAAGTAGGGCTATCAGTTACATTCACAACCTATGAATATAAAAATAGAAAGCCATGTTTCACGTGGCATTCAAATACCTTGTCTAAATCAACCAGAAGCTTATAACTTCCCACAATCAACTCTAGAGACTTCCCTGTCCTCAGCATGTGGAAAACTGCCCCAAAAATCTTTCTTGACAAAGTGAAAAATAAAACCTTAGTAGACAGTATTAGACACAAAATGCAATTTACTCTTTCAAACACAACTTGCTTATGGGGGAGAATGAACCATATATGTGAAAAATGGACAACACAGTGTTATGCATTCACACTGATAGAAAAAGGGGAGCTATAAAGTGGGTCGGATGGTTTTGGAGAAGGGAAGAGGGAAAATTCTAACAAACTAACATTTGCCAATAAAAAAAAAAAAAACAATGATAGAAGAAGACTTACGAAGTGGGCGGTTTTCCATGTTCACAAGAAGCACGAACAGCATCAATAAAAGCAATCCCTGCATGTATGAACCCGTATAAGAAAGCAAAAAAGGACAACATTTTTTTGGTCATTTAACATTCATATATAAAATAGGTTTTTTTTTTTTTTTTTAATTTCGAAAGAAACCCAAAACCAATTTCTACTCAAGTTTTAATTTTTCCGATTACCCAAAAGTGCAATTAGCCCAAACACAACGATTTTCTTCGTGGGCACGAACGCGGTGGAGTGTCAAGTGAAAATAGGAAGAAAAACAAAATATAAAATTATTTTAAAAAATAGAAAGAAAAACGAGAGTGTGATTCGTACGGTCATCTAGGGCATCTTGATGAGCATCCTTGGTTTCGGAGGCATCAAACATAGCCAGCATGTTGTCATCCATTCCTGCTCTGCTCCATCTTTCATCACTGTTAGGGTTCTCCATTTTTCGCCCCCACCTTTGCTTATTTTTTTTGTTTATTCGCAAACAAAATTGAAATGGAATTACCTATTTTTCATAGTTCATACTGGTGTCGTTGAGAATTTGATGCACACAAACCTACGAAATTTAATAAAACTGTAATTTGAAAATTTAGTAAATAAAAAAAAAAGGAGTTGCTTCGGCTTCCCGCTAAAATTTGGTATATGTTACCAAATGAGCGAAGTAGAGTTTGAAGTTACTTAAGCAGGGTGCTTAATTATCGAAGGGGATTGCTATTTGCCCCTAGGCCATTGATCCCATTGAGTAATTCTAAAATCTTTTTTTTTCTTTTAAAAATATCCTTTTTATGGAAATATGATTTCCTTGTATAATTGTATAATAGAATTTTTTTTCTGTTTATTTACGGAGGGGATGAAAAAAAAAGATTTCATTTATATAATAAAATTGTATTTCTATTATTTTTTTGAAGGGGTGAAAACAATAAATATCAAAACACAATTTCATTACATAATTATTGTTTATTTATTTTTAGCATCCATGTATGTTTGTTTCTTTTTACTTTGCACACTTCACTACGTCAACCATAATCATCATTAAACACCATCAAAATCGCACGATCCAAACATCAAATCATCACCTTCCATCATGTCATTGTTGTCATCAATCACCCAAGCCACTGCCTTACCAACATCACCATGCAACCCAAATAACACCCCACACCAACAATAGATTTCTGCGCCACAACACCACTACATTGTAGTGGTTATGGGTTAGGGCGTAGAAAAAGGGAAGGGGAAAAGGGAGGGAGAATTAAGAGAGATAAGGGGGTCTTTTCTCATGTGTGTAAACACCAATAGCAAATGGGATACGGGTCAATATCAACTTCCTTTATAAAATATGGGTGACAATGTGGATGGCCAAATCCATTTTGGCCCACCTCACCTTCGGCCCAAAAACGAGGAAGGATAGCCTACCCCGTTATAATTAAGATGCATTGGACATCTTGGTCTGCCTCACTTAAGAATCAAATTTGAAAGGAAAAATAGAAGTTTTTTACCACTTAAGATGAATCCATCTCCAAAAAAATTATAAAACCATTATTTCCAATAATTTCTAAAAGACTATATACTCATTATAACATGTTATCTTATTTTTGTGTTCAGTTTGATCATTTATCTTTTAAAAAATCATTTTAGTATTTTATCTTTTTAAATTGATTCTAAATAGTCATTCTTTTGTCCATCTAAAGGTAACACCTCTATTAAGATAAAGATATTGACTACTAAAAATCGTCACAAAATATAAATGTGTTCCTTTTTCCTCCCTCTACTCCTTCTACTTCATCCCTCTTCCTCATCTCTCTTTTCAATCTACCTCTTCTCCCTCCAACAAAATTCATTTTTCGAAAATTCCCCATTCTTTTATATTGTGTTGCTCGAATCAAATCTTCATATTGGCTTCTCCCCCAACACTCAATGGCTTATGTGCAACTCCCTCACTCCTTTACCTCCTCAACCTACTTATGACCCCAAACTCTTTCTCCCGCCAACCTTCCCCACCGAAACCCAAAAACTATTAAGGCTTATATTCATGACTTCTGGTCTCCTTGGACGACAAGATTCACGAAATCCTCTGCAATTGTGACTACAACTAGGGTGGTAGTGTCGAAGAAAAAAAAGCCAACGACGATAGTGACCTAAGGTTGATCGACATTGGGGAGCGATGCGGTGGAAAGGGATTTGGTGGTGGAGGAAGGAGTTATTGGGAAGAAGAAGAAGAGAGGAAGAAAACATAAATCACATCACAAAGGGAGAAATATACGAATTGAAAAGAGAGATAAGAAAGGAGGAAGGAGTAAAGAGAGCAAAACAAGAAAAAAGAGGAAGATGAAGAGGGAGAAAAAAACTTATATTTTATGACAATTTTTAATTGTTAATATCTTTATATTATTAACAACGTCAATTTTAAATGGTTTGAAAGATCATTTTAAATCAATTTAAAAAGATAAAAGACTAATTAAAATTATTTAAAAAAAATAATAATCAAATTTTAAAAAAAAATAAAGATAAATAATCAAAACTTTATTTTGATTGAGGACCCTCAACAATTTTGACTATAACTTTTCTTTTAAAGAAATTTGGCTGCAACTTATAGGGGTGACCAAGGGATGGATTTATTCTTGTTTCTATCAACCCGAATTTAAACAGGAAACTAGGCTAAAATAACGACCTGATAACCTAAATCCATCGTAAAAAAATACATTTAATCCATTTTCAAAATCCCAAACTCATCCAAACCAACCTCGAATAGAACTGGACAGAGAGACAAGTTGAGTTATGTTGACCCCTAGCAATTTACATCATTATAAAATACGAAATGAATTTTTTTCAGTATTTTTGAAACAATTTTCTTTTCCATGGTCATCAAAAGAAATCTAAATTAAACGTCATATTAGACTACTAGTGATGTAACTTGTCCACCATTTGATGGTAGCTCAGTAGGTGATCCCATTCCCATGGGGCGCCCGTCGCATTGAAGGCAAGGCTATAGCTTATCATTTTATATTTTGTTGTGCCCTCAACCCCCATTCTGCCAACTGTTTTCTTGTTTGGGTCTCGATCCATCCTTCAGCAGACAGAATGTATGGTGCAATAATGTTATTTAACTATAACTGCACAATACACACATGCATATATACGTACATCCCAAGGAGTGAGATTAAAATTAAAACAAATATTTAATATAAAATTTATTAGTTATATTTTAATATTTAATATATAATATTACACTTTAAAAAGATTTTAAGAGAACAATATATAAACTATATTTTTAATCAATAAAAATGTTTCAATTTTAAAATTTATATTTAATACTTTAAGAAGTACAACATAAGTTATTTTAATTGAATTTTAACAACATATTTTTTTAAAATATCTTTTATAAAAAAAACAGTTAATTTAACAAATGTATTTTTAATAAAAAGTATTATTAAAGTTTATAAGCCAAAAAGTAAAACATTATAGTTTCCATGAACATAATAATCATAAATAATGTTATGATATTAAAATAATATTCATGTACATTTTATATCTTTAAAGTTTAATAATAAAATATTAAAAAATTTAAATTTTGATAATAATGTAGTTTTATAGTTTTTAATGACAATTTGTTTAATTAACTAATGAATTATCTATGATAAGTGATATCCAGTTAAGAGTTTATTAAGGAATTAAAGTTAAAAGACTTGCAATTCTATTTGATGATAATCAAACTACCAAATTAAGCATTATGCCTTTGAAATGATGCAAGACAAACAAGGGTGTTTGTGTGTGTATATATATATATATATATATATATATATATATATATATATATATAACTTTGTAATTCTTTTTTTCTATTTTCCAATAACCCCTTTTAGTTTGGTACAAGCTGCAACCCTTTATTTGTTATAAATTTCTAACTAACCAAATTGAGGGGGGGCAAAAAGAATATATGTATTCCTAGCCATTGATAAGGGCATCAATTTTGGGACGGGCTGCCATAAATAGGTCATAATATGCCTTCTCCGTAGGGTGTATTGAATCCCAGAAGACAAACTTAGATGGATCAGAGCACACATATGAAACCCCATTACACAAAAAAGTTGCTTCGATATAACCACTTCCACAACAACCACGATCAACCTCATCAAAACCTACCACAATGTACAACACATATATAAAAAGAAATATTAATTAGTTATAAGGTTATCAAATTTGGTAATGGTGTATTGATGACACATGTATATATGTACAATTCCTCATAAGAACAAATATAACCAATCAAGGAATTAAAGTTGTCTACTTAATTTAATTACCTAGGTTTTGATGCGCTTGAATCATGTCGTCCAAGGGTCCATATATGTCGAGGTAAGATATTTTAGCAACGGCAGAGTTAGTATTAGAGAAATTTAGTTGCATTAAGAACAATTCATGTTGAAGCATCATATTGTGATCTCTTGCAACAGCAGAATACTTGTCCACACAACCACGTTCGAGAAAGACATTATGGGAATTCAAGGTGATCATGATCGGCAAGCATCCCATTGGAGGTACTCCAACCAAAGCTATTTTCCGTGCACCTTCTTTCCATAAATTCTAATATGATAAAAGAATATTAGTTTTGTTTGGTGTACAATAATCAGACTGAAATTTAAACCTAACTATAAACTCATGCATATTATCTGGAATAATTTCCTACTAGGCCGACCCTAGTGGTAACAAGTACATTAGTTAATCTAGCCACAAATATCATAACGCTATATATACAAATTATTTTCTTACCAATACTTTGTGACTGTACACGAGTTTTAATTAATTAAGATATATGAAACTAGTAATTGCCAACTTTCCCTTTATATATCTGGGTTAGGAAGATTTAAGATGGGAGGTTTGTTATTTCAACGTTTGTTGGATTAAGGTGTGCTTGATGCTTCCTTTGTTTTCCGAGCTACCTTATCAGCATTGTAACCACTAAGACTAACTACTCACCTTCTATTTTTCATTTGGTATGGAAAACTAAAAAAAGTCATTGATTCTTACAAGGCCAAAAAGAGCCTATGACAACGCAAACCTAACATTTGCACGGTTACAATTTTTATTTTTTCAATTTATTTAAATTTAAAGTTCTAAATAGAATAATAATTTAATTCAAAAAATATTTTTTTCATTTTTAATTACAAGAACTTTATACTATTTTTTGTTTCATTTTCTGCTTTCTAAAGTTTGTATATAGGAAAAAAGTGAAAATTAAAAAAAAAGTTGTTTTCATTATTTTCTACACAAATATTTAAAAATGGAAAATGATATAAAAATAATGTGATGTTTTTGTAACTAAAATGAAAAAAAAAACTTATTAAACCAAACCATGTTTTATATTTTCACATCATGTTTTTTTTTTACTATACAAAAGGGGTTTAGGAGTATGATATAAAAAAATAAATGTTTTGAATTCTATATAAGGGCATATGCGAATATGCATGCTATCATTATTGTTCTTTCAATAGCAACTCTAAGAACGACACATTAGACACACTGGAAAGTACATCTCCTTTTATCACATCAGCAACATTTATTGAGAAGAGAAATTGTAGTTTCTTTTTTACCATTTAGTCCTATAATTTGTATTCATACGGATTAAAAAAAAATTTAAAAATAATTTTAAAATAAGTATTTTTATATAAATTTTTGTAAAAAATAGATAAGATTTATTTTTTAAAATAAGTTTAAAACATTTTTTTAAAACAAAAATAATTTAGACAAATATACTAAAAAATATATAATTATTTACGTTATTAAAATAAGTGATTATTTCAATGAATAAGTTTAAACAAACTGAATTATTATGGGATAAGTTGTGGAGTTTATTTAGGTAAGTATTACTCTAATATATAAAAAAACAATTTATTTACTTAAAATAATGAAAAACTATACAAAAAAAGGAGAAGAGCTAAAATTTAATAAAAAAATATATTCATCAATTGCTTGATGAAGTTTTTAAGTTTTTCTCTTACTTTTTTTAGTTTTTCCATAAAATTAGGGGTATGGGGGCATTTTGGATAAAGGCAGTACGAGGGAAACATATTTTCAGTCTCCCTATTAATTGTCAACATTTTCTGTCAAACTTGCTCATAATTTGTTATAGGATATTGTTAATTAGTATTTTTAAGATGTTGATTAAGAAATTAAATAAATAAATATTTATTGTGAAAATTACATGAGAGTGTAAAAAAGACAATGAATAATGTAATATTAAACATTCTAATAAAAAAATTTATCTTTTTAATTAATTCTCTAACTAATGTCTTTGTTATATACCAATCCAACTTCTCTTCCAACAAATTACAAAGATAGAATTAATATGAATAAATCTTATAAAACAAACGTGTTGTGTGTCTCGATCTGCATGTATATATACCATAACAAAAAGAAGCATGCATGTGTTACGATCAGATTCAAACCTGTATGAAATCTTTTACGTGTTGAAGCAAGAAGTGTCCGTAGGTTAAGGGGGTGGTGTAGGTCTTTCTTCGTATTGGCAACGAAAAATAGTTAATGACGTAGTCATTTGTTCCCGCGCTGATGAAAAATAAAGCATTGTTTATATGATATTCGGTTCTTTTCTTACCAAGCATACCCTCTAACCTCTTTTTGCATTCTTTGAAATATTCCAACTGCTTTGGTATTGGAATTACATTCTGCCAAGAAAAAACAACAGAAAATTAGTTAAGAATTAATATAATCCTATATCAGCTGTTTCCATTTTCTTTCCATTTTAGCACACTATACATAGCCAAAAAAAAAAGTTTTGACAATCAGAAAGTGTGAAAATATGTATGTTCTATTAATATAACACTACCAATGTATATACATGATACAGTAATTTTAAAAAAATATAAAACGTGATATGATAAATATTCTATCAGATTATATTATATATATATTTAGATACCCATATGAAATTTCAGCACTTCTTTAGGCTTTGATCAGTGAATAAGTAAAAGCGTGTGTGTATATATATATATTCCTTGTTATTTTTTTGCATCAACTCAAAACTTATGCCATCTATTTGAGGAATATATATACGATAAAATGATACAAAAGAAAGCCTGACACTGTCATTTCCAAGTGCCCTTTTTTGGTGTTAATAGTAAAGTGGTGAAGCATGATCATAATAAGTATTGGACAGTTAATTAATAATATTAATGGACACGCATAACGGAGAAAAATGAAAGAAGAGATCGAGAGAGATATACTCCCAGCATTGGAGTGAGAGGGTCAAAGCCAGAACCAGCAGAGGCAAAACTGACACCAGTTACAAGTTCTTTGTCGCTGAGATTTGGATCCAAATATGGTGGCACCAACTCTTTTAGGCCCAAATATGAAGCTACATCGCCAAGCAGAGAGATCAATTTTGCAAATACATAACAATTGATTAAATATAAGAAAAACGAGTATTTACTTTTGATTAAACGTGATCAAGGAGGTGCTGCTGTATTTTCATATTAATGATTATAATTCTTAAATTTTAAAAAATATGTGATTTTTTTAATTACCATAAAATTAATGTAAAATATCTATCATTTCACAGTATTTTTACTAATAACTAATTATTGTAATAAAAATTTAGTCACATTTTTTTATCCATAATATTCAAATTAAAAACATTATTTAAGGTACTCAGTTTAGTAATATTTAGACCGACAATTAATTTATTGATATTTAACTTTAAAATGCTAAATTCTTAGATAGAAATGACTAAATACACATGTTTTTTAAATTTAAAAATCAAATTTATCCATAAAAAGTACAAATACCTTAAGTATATATGTTTTTAGTGAAAATAAAAGAACTGAAAACACATTATTTCCAATATTTTACAATTAGTAACATGCACAGAAAATGAAGAAGTTATACCAACAAAATCAGTGCCAAGCTTCCCATTGGTGAACCTTCCAGTGGCAGCTTGGTTAACAAAATCTCTACCATAGGGAGGGAAATCGCTCCTGAAAGCCGTGTCTATGAAGTTGTTGTTTCCTGGGTCTACTGTGGAGTCTCCAAACACATAAAGGGCTGAGACCTTCTTCTTTGAATTAGCTTCAATTGTAACCACAAAACATAACAATAAGAAAAGCACAAAAAGGTGCACATGAGAGAGAAACGAATGTGAGTTAGAGGCTTCCATGATATGATAGCTATGTGTGGATAAGCAAAGGAGGGACCAGAATAAATAACTTGGTGTGATATGAGCTCCCTGAACAATTATGGGATGAAGATTTGGGATATCTATCAATCTATCTGTATATATAATAACCAAGATATGGCCATATGGGCTTGCGGATGTTGTGGAATGAACTACTACCGTGTTGATTTTTTTATGACCTAAACAACCCTCAAAATTATGGGGTATTTCACAATTTGTCCATCCCTAGTAAGAACTTTTGGGTAAGCTTTGGTTGAGGAAAGTTCACCCAACATTTCCACGAGTTTCGCATCTTCTTTAACAACCTTAATTTCTTACAAAGTGAGTGTTTTTGTTGTTGTTAAGACTCCATATTTATGAAGACTAATTTTGTGTAAGTTGGGTATTATTATATACTTATATGAGTTTGATGGTTATTTATTGAAAGTATAAAATAATTTGATATTTTTATTCAAACACAAATTATCTTTTGAGTGACTTTTAACTTTTAAGATAGTTATTTTAATTGTGATTGAATAAACATTCTTTTACACTATTTGTTGCATACATAACCGATATTTTCCCTTATTATATAAATAATAAAGTTTTTCAAATATTTAACATATAATTATGAGTCAAAGTTTTAAATTCGAGATCAATGATTAAACTGTGGACTAAATTAAATAACTTGCACCAATTAAGGATAAGGCAAGTTGTTCTATTCTAGTTCATGATTTCTCTTGGCTTTATGGTTTCAATCGGGGAAGAGATCAATTTTCAAAAAAGTGTTAATAGTCTTATCAATATACACATGTATAACTTTTTAAGAATTTTAAGAAATACATATATTTTTTTATCTTTAATAAATACTGTGTTTATTTTCTAATAAATTTCTATTTTGCTTGAGTCTCTATTAAAATAACAATTTTGAATTTGATCTTTGATGTTTTGTTTTACTCCATGATAAATTAGCGAATTTTTTTTTAGTCCCAACTAATTACAAATGAAAAAATTTATCAAGGAGTAAACACAAAATTGGTTAATTTATTAAGGACTAAAAAAAGTATCAAGAACTATAAATAAAATTATTATTTTATTAGAAATTCAATGTAAAATAAAAATTTATTAAAAATAAATATAGAATTTAAATATTTATTAGGGATAAAAAATAAATTTAAGATAAATTTTAATTACACTTCTATTTAATCGTTATATATATAAAAAGAGACAAGTCATAGTAGTTTTGGAAAAATAGTGTATATATAAATGGAGAATAGTGAGGTTAGTTTTGGAAAAATAATTTTTCATTAATGATGTTAAAAAAAGTGTTCTGGATGAAAACAGAGAAGGTGTGGACGTTATATTCAGTTGGAATTAGCAATTAATGGTAATGGTAGAATCATTCTCTCAAGGACGAAATTATCAAGTTTTTATTTGTAGGGTTTTTGGGGAAGGGTTGGCAGATAGGTCACACTCATTGAATAATGAATTGCGTGCTACAAATGATTAAAAGAAAGACAACACAATTAGATTGAATATCAATGTGGATGATGTTTTATTAACTCGATATGTGTGTCATAATATTTATAGAATGACATTTTATTAATTCAGTATGTGTGTCTTAATATTTATAGGATGATATCTTATTAACTCGATATGGGTGCCTTAATATTTATAGGATGACGTGTTTTTTAAGGTAAAGATTCACTAATTGATTTATAAGTTTTGCAACAAAATTAACTCTAAAATGGTATAATTGTAATTAACTTAAATTTTAATACATTTCCAATAAAATGTTTCATTCTTAAATTTGAAAATGACAGGACAAAATAAAATTATGACTACCTTTTTTATCTTATTGGGGAGAACACCTCAACATGGATTAGCATACGGAACTGATCTCAATGAAAATGTTGTTAGGCTATATGTTTCTTCTCTGAATGATCATGAGAAATCCCATTTGAGATGTGGTGGTTTGGAAAATGCTAAATTATTTTCCTTAGAGACAAAATTTTAGTTTTTGACACATGTGAATGAATGGGCTAAACAATTTGTTTGTGTAATTATTGGATAATTTTGTATTAACTAATATAATTCTCTAATGAAAAAAGTCAAGTTTTTTATTCAACTATTTATTTCCACATATAATAAATAAAATAATAAAAAATAATTCAAATTAATAAAAGTAATATAAAATGTGTTACTATTAACAAAACAATAATTTTAATTATAAAGTATTGTAAATATATTTAAATTGTTGAATATATATATATAATTATTCAATTATTCTTCACATGTATCAAATACCTCATAAAAGAAAATAAACATAAAAATAATTCAATAACATTATTTTATATATAGGAATGTTATATTAAGTATATTTTGTATTTTAATTAAATAAAAACATTTGCAGTATGTTTCAATCTGATGTTATATTTTTCTGTCAATTTAATTCTACAAATTAATGTCAAAGATTACACAAATTAAGAAATAAATAAATAAATAAAATAAAATAAAGAAAAAAAGAATTTTTTTTTAATAAATATTAAAAAATTATATTATATTAAATAAGAAATATATCATAAGAAATCTTTATATATATATGGAAATATTATTTGTAATAATTAAGAAAAAAGGATTTAATTAAATCAAATAAAAATCTGAGTACATTTGATTCAAAAAGGAATAAAAACCGTCTGTCTCCTTTGGAAAGAAAAAAAAAAGAAGAAGAAGAGAGGCTTTAATTGATTGAAATGTATCAAACCAAAATGTGTGTAAAAATGTGTGCAGTAAAAACAAAACGTGTTGAGTAACTGAAAAGGTTTAAAAAAATGTGTGTGAATCCTTCACCAAAATATGAAAACGTGTGCTGGATCAATTAAAATTATGAAAACATAGTGGTCAATGGTAATTAAATGAAGTTAAAAAAACGTTATTTTACATTAAAAAATTTAAAATTTTACTTTTGGATGATAATGAGTAAATGAAAGGATTTATAAAAAAAGGCGTGTTGGATTTTCACCAAAATATGAAAGTAAAAAAATATGTCTCCTAATTATTATTACATATAAAAGAATAATTCATGTAACTCGTCGTCATGTGTTCTGGATATGTAAGTATTTTTATATAATAAATTTATTTTTAAATAGTAATCATATTATGAGATTTTTCATATTTGTTTTAATGTTAAATACTTTCTGTTGTTAAAAAAATATGTCGAACTTTCTAAATACTCTTATCAGCTATTGAAAATTGACTTTTCCACTAGACTTATTTTTAAAGAAAAGATTGAAACTAATATTGAAAAGATTTTGCTTAAATCTTTACACAGTGGTTATTTAACGAATGATTAGAAAATTTTATTAAATTAATATAATATTTTATCTAGTTTCTGTTTTTTATTTATATTTTTATTAATTGCACTATGCAAAATCACCTATATTTTTTTACAAAGATATGGAGGCACAAATTCATTATGAGTATCTTGCATACCTAATTGAAAATTTGATGGTTATTAATATAAATAAGAGATTCAAGTCAACTAAATACAAGGTGATGTACTTATTATCAAGTCCAATATACTAAACTCTTCTTATTTTTATTTTCTTTGATAAAATGTTTTTTGATATGTGAAGAATAATTAAAGAATTATAAATATGTTTTAACAACTATCTTACTTTGATTTGAGACAACAATGTATATGTGTAACAATAATAATAATTTTGTTAACAACAACACATATTATCTTAATTTTATTAAATTTAATTATTTTTGCAATGTTATATACTAATTATATGTGAAAACAAATAATTCAATAAAAAATTTAGATAAAATTTATTTTTCTTTAATAAATATATTATTTAATGCAGAAATCACTTTATTTATACGTAAATAAAATGGTCAAAAACTAGTTATTGTTAAAGCAATCATACTTCCTTTGTCTATCTGAGAATTTAGCGTCTTTTTTCAAAAGGCGCAGTCCATATCACCGTATGCTTGATGGTTAATGATACGTGAGAAAGTTGAAAGAAAATATAAGCATATATTTATAATAAATTTTTATATCACTTATTACAATTAATTTTTTTATTTTCTTTATTAATTACATCATTTATATTATTTTATATTTTTTTCTCATATTTTCCTATTTCTTTCTCATTGAAAAAAATGCTATTAAAAAATTATATCACTACTACAGAAGGTACATTTTACGACAGCGCATTCGCGACGGTTGACATAAAACCGACTTAGAAATTAGAACCGGTGGCAATTTTGTAATTATATTAACATTAATACATAACAAAGTCGGTTATTGAAAGGACCATCGTTGTTCTCACAAATTCAAAGTCGGTTTCACTAATAACCGACTTTGATTCTTTTTAAATA
>PYAF01004968.1:1446052-1490720 GCA_007407185.1 Glycine tomentella | reverse complement strand
ATTTTAATTAAATTGGTGAGATTGAATAAGAAAACAAAAAGAGATTTTAAATAAATTGGTGAACATAAAAAATAAAAAATAAAAAACATTAGCGGATTCTATTTTATGTCACCCTAACATTACTAAGATATATGTACTAATTTTATTGATAATTGATATTTATCAAAAAATTTGACTCACTATTTTTAATAAATTTTCTTTTTTAATTATATATTTTTACATATGAGATCTTAGTTAAAATAATCGAATTCAAAATGACTTAAATTAACAACGATATAATAATACATACAATAAGCTAGTTGAAGTGACTTATAAAAATAATCTAAAAATTATTAAAATAAGCTTATATATCATACTGGATATAGTGATACCAACTTATAAGTTAATCAAATTATCTTATAACTATTTGAGTGACTTGCCGAACTCTGATGTTAATGACTTAGAAAGATAAGTGGCAAATTTGGGTAAGAAATCTACGAGAAATTGAACATGATCAAAGTCTTTTTTCATTTAAAATTATTTTCAAAACAAATATTATATATATAAAACATATACAAATATACATAACATTTACTTTGATAAATGTTGCGAAATCACCTTTACTAAAAGTATAAGCAAAATTTTAAAAAATGTACACGATTAAACACGATTAAAAACCTTATATACAATAGTAATTAAAAATGGCGCTTAAAGAATAGAAGAGTTAAATGGGTAATTATTTATAAAAAAAAAAATGGGTATAACTATGGTGTTATTATACAGTGGTAATGCTAAGTAAATTTTGATGTTCCTAGTCTACCATTAGTTTAAGGTATACCCTTCCCCTCTCTCAATTCTTTTTTGCTTCTTTTATTTCTTTTATGTCTTCATTTTGTTTTGAAAGTTCATTCTTGTTTGATGATTTTATTCTTTTTTGGGTTTATTGAATTCGTGAAATTGGTGCCTTAGCACGAGGTCTTCATTGTGTAGAATAATGAATTCACGCAATTAGTGTAGAATAATGAATTCATGCAATTTGTAGGGTAGTTATGACAGTGACTTTTTTAATTTCAAAATGAAGAAAATAAATAATATTCACATGAAAGAAAATATTCAGATAGAAAATGGAAGGTTGCAGTTGAGGTTTCATATTGCCAAAGAAAAAGAGAATGCATTCCATAATTTGGGAGCTTCACTAATGACACAACTATCTTTTAATATTAAGTAGTTTGACATATAAATTATGTTTTTAATTTTTTAATCTATTCAAAATAATTGATGATATTATACAAATTGATAAATTATTAAAAACAATTTATCAAAAAGAAAATTATATATGATTATTGTCATATCTCTTGATAACATAACTAGTCACTAGATTATCAATATTATTTATACATTATTATTTAACGTTCTTACTTGATAATAAGAAAAAAAAATCTTTGAACGACTAAAAACATAAAAAAGGTATTTTTATAGGGGCTAAATTGTTTTTAAAGTCTTGTATATACTACGGATTACAGATACAGATTATAAATATAAAATTACAAATATAGATATCCACGCTAATAATTAACCACACTAGCAAGTGGCATCGTGTCTGTGATGGCCTCAATTTGATAATGTTTCCATTGAAATAGATGGCTTGAACAACTTAGGTGGGTCGGGTCCAATTATACTGGGTCATCCAATTGTGTGAGACGGGAATTACTATTAGCACCACCAGAATTGCTAATGGTACTATCCACGTGGGTAGCTTTTCGCATTTTCTGAAATTGCCAGTCAGAAAGAAACATGATTTCATTTTACACTTGTAGAACAGAATCATATTTCGTTTATTTTTTTTTTCACTCCTCCACACAACATCCCCGTTGTACGATGTACAATAACAAAATTGTATTTGTGTTGTTAACTCAACATCCTCGATCACCTAAACAGGAACAACAACCACCCAGCACCACAACCCCCAATCATCATCCCAAACCCATTTACAGTCACAAATCCAACGACACTAGTTCAAAACACATCACCCCTAAACCCAAAAAACCCTTAACAAGACCCTTAACAAGACCTGCACAAAATCCAACAAAAAACATGAATAAGGGAGGGAGGAGCGAAGGGGACTTCGGGCCCTACATCACAATCGACGCGACCATCGCTGCCGATGAGGGACGGAGGAGCTGAGACATTGATATTTGTATTCATTGTGAACCAGTAAACAAGGAAATGAAGGTTGAGGAATTTATTAATCCTATGACTCGCTTTTGGAACACTGAAAGATTGACAATTTTTTTTTTCCAAATTGGATGATAGACATTATTCAAACTATTCCCAAAAATCAGGATTCGTGTAGAGACATTGTGGGACGGGAACTAAATTTTGCTGGCGGATTTAGTGTGTGCACAGGATGGGAACTAATTTAGATAAAGGAAGATTAATTTAAATCATGATAGGTTCGTAACACTCTTCAAGTGTTCAACGCATTAAAGAAATACTAATACTAATACTAATAGTAATAAACCATTCTGCCTTTCTTTTCATATTTGCCAAATATTGTAGATAATAATACATTAGGAGAAAAGAATTATACATTAAAAGTGTAAATTTTTTTACATTATTATTCAGCATATAAAACTGTTTTATATCATTGATTGATGCATAAACATATAAAGTAATTGCTATAATTTTCCCATCTTTTGGCAACCAGGTTAAGTAAAAAGCCATTAACTTTTGGATTTTTCTAAAGGAATTGGACCCAGGACAAAGAAAAGTATAAAACCGATGCTAGCTCAATCAATCCACATTCAACCATAACTACCAAATAAGAACAAAAACGTACCAAATAGACCGCAACAAACTATTTTGAATTGCTTTGCATCTCATCATATCTCAATTTGTTCTTTAATCTCATCATAGTGTATTGGTTAATTAAGCAAATTCTTTGCTTTTCATCATTCATTACCTCCCTTCTCCCACACTTAACCAACTAACGCCAGCACTATACCTACTTTTTTTGCTACCACCATATCTACTTTTTTGTGTCCTTGCACTTAAAGAAAAGAAATGCTTTTCATGGCAATCATTGCAATTTGTAAATTTGGTCAATTCCATGAGCCACAACTAAATACTACACTTGCTCCTAGGTCGTTAAGGCATAATAATAGCCACCCCCTCCTTTCACTTCTTTCTTCATAAATATTGTTTCAATTGTTTCCAAGCATTAGAGTATTTTTCCAAAGAACAAAGAGAAGATAAGACAATGAGTACGGCAACGTTTATCAAGTGTGTAACAGTTGGAGATGGTGCTGTGGGAAAGACATGCATGCTTATATCCTATACCAGCAATACCTTTCCCACGGTATGTTTTTTTTAACCTTATTTACTAGTCATGAAAGGTTCAATATTGTACATTAGTTTCATGTATTAGAAGATGGTGAATCATGGTTGAAGGAGCTAGTAATGAAGCTAATATTCTTGTCCTTTTTTTTTCTCTATGTTAGGATTATGTTCCAACAGTGTTTGACAATTTCAGTGCTAATGTAACGGTGGATGGTAGTACAGTTAATCTTGGTTTATGGGACACTGCAGGTTGGTCATCCTTGTTTGTTAAGTTACAACTTTATGTTTCATTTTCTCATTAAATTCCAATTCATGAGTGAAGTTAATTTGTATAATTTGTGGATTATAGGACAAGAAGATTACAACAGGCTAAGGCCTTTAAGCTATAGAGGAGCTGACGTGTTTTTGTTGTGTTATTCTCTCATCAGCAAAGCCAGTTATGAGAACATCTCCAAAAAGGTTCTTTTCTCTCTGCCTCAGACCCCTCTTGCTTTGTATTCAGATTTGTATTGCAATTGTAAAATGTTAATAATAAATATGCACATTGATGTTGATTCTTGACAAACAGTGGATACCTGAGCTGAGACATTATGCTCCAAATGTGCCTATAGTGCTGGTGGGAACAAAACTAGGTAAGATAATTCCATTCAAGTAGCATAAAAATCATCATCAATAGTTGACAAGTAATGATTTTTTATTTTATTTTATTTTACTTTTTTGGTTTTGAGGCAAATAATAAAATTGGGTATATCAGGTGTTCAGTTTGTGCGTAAAAAAGACAATTTTTGTGCAGATTATCAATTTTTAATCAATGTTTTTCTTAGTTATGCATTATTCACTCTGCATTAATCCTCCCGTGAATCTTCGATGGATGCAATACTCATCAACATATATCCAATTGAATGTTATGACTTATATGCCATGGCAGAAAACAGAGGAAGTAACACTAAGTTACAAAACTTGGCCATAATGGACTTAATTTATTTTATTTTTTTGGTTAATTGATATACAAAGTTTACCCAGAAAAAAACTATGTCTTTCAACCATTCCTTTGTTTACCTTATGTATTTAACTTTAGTCAGTTTCATGTGTAAGATCATCAAATATCTTGTAAAATTTCATACAGTCATTGCTTACAAAACAAGCAATACTTATAACTTTTTCTCAATGAGCTTCAAACCTAATACTAGTTTCAATTTAAATCTAATGTATGCACAGATTTGCGAGATGACAAGCAATTTCTCATGGATCATCCGGGATCCTCACGAATAACAACTGCTCAGGCATGTCCTCATCAAATTAAGCAAATAAAAAGCCTATATTGAAACTGAAATTCTTTTGCATGTATGATGGATTTAACACTGATTGTTGTGAGCAGGGTGAAGAATTGAAGAAAATGATTGGTGCAGTCACTTATATTGAGTGCAGCTCCAAAACACAGCAGGTAAATACCTTCATTTCATAGTATTCAACTATTTTGAGCCATAATTTGAAGTGAACCCAAGCTATATATTTAGATGAAGTTAAGGGAACCATTGTTTTTAGAGTTTAATTTATACGCACAGTTCGTGTAAAATTGTTTTACCCAAATATAAGAATTTACCATGTTGTCACATCATATTACGAATAGTATGATGTGGTAATATGGAGAATTATTATTTGATATCAATTTTTAAAAAATTGTACTGAAAGTACACATAAATTTAAATTTTTTTCTAAGTATAAATTTAATGATCCAAGTTAGCAACTTATGATCTCTCATGAATTCCAGTTGGGAAGTAAAGTACATTGAAGCGATTTTTAGAATTCTCTCTGTTTTGTTTGCAGAATGTGAAGACAGTTTTTGATGCAGCAATAAAGGTTGCATTGAGGCCACCAAAGCCAAAGAAGAAACCACGCAAGAAAAGGACCTGTACTTTCCTCTGATATTTCATATTCAGTTTTCTTTCACCCCAAATCATTTATTGAACAGAAGTGAAGTCCAGTGTTTTTAGTTTTTTTGTGATCTATATATATAAAGAGCCTATGGATTTATGGATAATTTCTGTTAAGAACTTTAGATTCCTCTCAAATTGTAAACGATAAGTGTTGCATTGTTCAATTAATTATTTTATTTTGCAGTGTCCAGTTGCGGCTATATATTTCAATAATTTTAGTTCAGAAAGAGGCCTCCTATTTGAAATTGGGGATCCCCTTGTGCGATTCCTCTTCTTCTGTTTCTACCCTGCATTTGGGTTTGGTGACTTTGGTCACATTCAAAATGGAGAGCTCACTAGTAATGATGGATAAGTTAATTTGAGCAACATAAATATTATGTTTAATGTAATATTTGACTGGGCCAAAACAAAAAACACACCTCCAAAATATCTATAAAAAAACACTCATAAAACTTGGATATGGAGTTACCGTCTTTTATATATTAGTAGTATTACTTTAATACACTTGATTAATTGTATGGACAAATACTCTTTATTATTTCTATCACTCATCTATTGAAGGGTAACACACTTGCTCTTTAATTGTCATTTTGCATCAAAAATATAGTCTCATTGTCATGAATGGATTAGTGGAATAATACATATTGCCACACATGGTAGTATCGATGGTCCCTATGGGAAATTCCACGGTTTGCTACATCTCTGGTTGATGATGATATATATATTTTGAGGATCATTTGATGTTTAGTACTTTTTTGTATTTGGAAAGGGAGAAACACTGTCGTGTTTGAGAATGTTAATCCCGAATTGGGAAATATTTTAGATGATATTAAGTTCACTTCATGGACTTGGTTGAAGTCTAAAGTTCCAGGTTTTTCGTCAAGTTTCATCTTGTGGCAATCAAACATGAATGCACGCCTTGGTTTGTCTCATAATTAATTTGACACACTCGTTATGGCTTGTAAGCTTTTAATATGGATAGTCTTTTGCTGGTCAAGGGAGGTTTTTTGTTGGTCAAGGCATATTGTGCTTTATGAGATATAGTGGAAAAAACACACTTTACTCTGTATACGTATAAGTGTAAAATCTACTTTTATTGTGTGCTGGAAGTATAGTTATTGCTAGCTTTAGTTTATAGATTCAACAACTAATGTTTTGAGGTAATGAATAGAAATAGATTACTTATGTTTTGTTGGCAGCCTTGCATTGGTTATGAGATATTTATGGACATTCCATTAAATATTGAATAACCGATGGCGTTGGTGTAGCATATTTCCAATCGGTTATGTTTGAACTTTGTTCCATCGATTCCTTGTAATCAGGTACTTTTGGTACCTTTTGTGTTTTAATATATGAGCTGATTTTAAAAAAAAAAAATCTTGTCCAATAAACTAATTTTTAGAGTTAAATTAATCAAACTCATATTTTAAGAATATGTAGATAAATTGAAAAAAGTTTGCGAGGCCGTGGCCCACCTTGGCTCCCAAGAAGATCCGCTGTTGGTAGACGACAAGTTAGAAGCACCACATCAATTATAATATTGATTAGTTATTATAAGAATTAGTTAACAATTAATAATATTAGCTACCTAGTGGCTAATACAACTAAGTATATTAAGTTTATTCGAACATTTCTCCTTAAAAGGACACACTGCGTTTGAATATAAAAAATTTATAGAAATTTATTATACATGTGGTGCACTTGGAATTGGAAGTGACAAAATAACAATGTAATTATGCTCCAAGAGTCTGGTAATTACTTTTTTATTTTATATAAGAGTGGTAATTACTTGTTACGGCGAATCCTGGTACAACAGTAAAGTTGTGTTTCAGTGATTTATTATTGGTCATGAGTTCGAATTCGAAAATAGCTCGATGCAAAGTACCAATCTGATTAAGACCAACTCTTGATTCGAGTTCATCAATAGCAATCATTCTTGCAATTTCAGTTGCTTAGGCAACCTTTAACTCATCATTACGTTTACAAGAAGAAGTAACAATATTAATTATGAAGTTTAATTTTTCAAAAATTGATGAACATGTTTTACCTCATAAGATGTGGTAACCAAGGCAAGTTGAAGGCGGCAACCAAGGAAAGTTGAAGGCGATGAGCTAAGAATGGACATAATAAGCATATGGACACTCAACGCAAATTAAAGCCTGCAATCCATTCCATTCACCTCACATATTGCTAGCTCCATCATAGCCTTGCCCTCGAATATTTTGAGCATCAAGATTATGGTGACGAAGAGTGTTAGATATTCCTTGTTTCAAAGTCTTAGCACTTGTATCTTCCACATGTACAAGACCAAAAAACTTTTCCTATAGAAAACCATCTTTATCTACGAATCTCAAAACAATAGTCATATGCTCTTTTCTAGATAAATCACTAGCTTCATCAACAATAAGACAAAACTTGGCATTGGAAATTTCTTAACCGTATTTGTTCTTTACCTTTTCAGATAAAACATGAAAAATTTCCTTTTGAATTCGAGGGGAATTACATGATGCATTTTGAGGAGCTTTTTCTAAAACAACTATTGCAACTTCTTGGTTATAGGAAGCTAAAAACTTTACCATCTCAAGAAAATTACCTCCGTTAAATGAATCTAAGCTTTCATCATGACCTCTAAAAGCACATCCTTAAAGAGCAAACCATCTTTTCACATCCACATAAACTTGTAGTCTCAAACGATTAGTTTCAATCTCCTCAGAAGTAAGTTTTTGAACCAATATCTCAATATGTTGAGATTGGTTTATAAGATTACTACATGAACTCATAGCATTTTTATGCATTGAGATAACATTTTTCCCAATTTGGCGTAGAAAAGCACAATTTTCTCCTTCATTAACCTTTTTCCAATTTCTAAATCCCTCAACAACAAATGTATTAAGTCCAAAACGACCACTGCCGCATGGTTTACTAAATAAATAACAAGACAAACAAAATGCAGCATCTTTGCTTAAAGAATACTCTAACCAAGATGCAAACAAATCAAACCAAGAAGAGTAAAAATGACGTTGATTCTTCTCTGGCCCAGAAAAAGGATAATTTTGAAACTTGCAAAATGGACCAAATTTAAGATAAGCACGGCGAATTTCATTTTGTTGATTTATAGGATATTTCATATTGGAGGGAGTAGTGCAAGATCTCTTTCTAATAAAGCAAGATCAACTTCTTTAACTACATCTTTATTTTTAATTTTAGGAGATTTTGAAGGAGGAGTCTCGGTATTCAACATTAGGAGTAGACAATGACAAAAGACTTACTATTCTTTCTCTTAAAATAAGCTTCAATGGTAGTAGCACCATTTTCCATATTTTTTATACGCATCAATCACAAACAGTATCAAGTATCAATGACAATTGCGTAAAGTAAATAAAAAAAAACATAGAATGAGATTGATTACTAGTGGATGGAAAATATTTAATTAATTTAATATTCCACCCAATTTCAACACCTTGTTACATTTTAAATGAGATGCACACAACATATTGCACAACATTAACAACCGAAACATAGAATCTTCCACACTGCACACCTTATTATATTATTTTCCTAGAGATGACAAAGATGACAAATAACCAAAACGAAACCGAAACTTATATATATATATATATATATATATATATATATATATAAAGTAACCAAAAAAAAAGATGACAAAGAAAACGTAATCTACTTTAAAACAGAATCTAGAATATAGTCCCAAACTCCTAATATTTCAGCATCGTTGACAATTTCAGGCTATTGAATAGTAACCAAAAAAACAAACAAAGAACCACTTGATATATATCTCTAAGTTAGTGTTGGGCGGTGGCTTAATAACTTTATAAAGAAAAGAGACAAACCGCAAATCACAGACAAACAAACTACAAACAGGATGGGTTGATGAACAAGCTGATAAAGTCTAGTGAATCTTAATAAATAGAGCTCAAAAACTAGGTGGCTTAATAAAAAAATTCTCACATTGTTTTTGGAATTGGAAGCCCGTCTTTTTCCAACAAGCTTATCTCTAAACAAGCTCTTCAAGAGAAATTAAGAGGGTGTTTCCACAATCTGAATCCTGAAAATGCAAAATGTCAAAGTGATAAAGTCAAACCTAATTTACATGAAGAAGAAACATATAAAGTATAAAATAATGAAGAAGCATAGAAGAGGGGGATTGGACAGGTACTTGATGGACATGGACTCAGGGAGTGAGAGCAAAGGTAGAGAATGAACGCTTAGTTAGGAAATTAAAAATATAATCTTGTTAACAATAAAAAGGGCCAAAGATAGGATACTAACTAGTAAGAGGGACAACCCAAAATAACATATCGGAGCGGATAAAACCCAATATGCAATTTCAGTATCCTTGATACAAGCCCACTTGAATATCCTCCTAAGACTTTCACCCAATAAATAAATAGAGTATATATATATATATATATATATATATATATATATATATATATATATATATTTTTTTTTTTTTTTCATTCAAATTTTAGGGGGGCGATAGTCCACTCTAAGCCCCCTAATTCCACCTCTTTATATTGGTACTGTGATATGTTTAATCAAAATTAATGATTCTATTTCCGTTTCTTATGGAGGTTGTATACAGTTATAATGAATCAGGAGTTGAAAATCAAACTATGGTTAATGCTATATCCAACTAATTAAAGCTTAAAGTGACGAAATAAAATATGCAAATTTAAGGATGGGCGGTATTAGCATTTCTGCATTTGCATGATACATATAAAATTGTGCCACCAAATCCTAACGATTCCATGTTACATCAGTTTCACTCTATTGAGCTGTTGATTTAAAAAAAAACTATACAATATAGAACATTTCTATAAATAATAAGCAAATTAAATCATGCGTTGGTCCAAGTAGCTAGTGATAGGTTTGAATTTTTGAAGTAGTAAGGGGTTCAAATATTGACTCATGTATGGAGAAAATTAAGTTGGGAGAGTGCAATTCACCTTTAAATGTCTTTTGAACTCCAAATTTCTTTAGCTAAAATTGAAAGTGTAGTAAAATAAATGTAATGATTAAAATCGAAGATCAACAAATTAAAGGAAGACAAAATCGCGGATTAGAAATCAAAGGAAGCTAAAATTATATTTTAACTAAAAATATATGTTACAAAATATGCTATTATATAACATAGACAATCGAAATTTAAGCTAAAGAATATATCACATATATTTCATAACAATTGTGTCAATTACTTGCACAATTTTCAGACTTAGTGAAAAAGCTTCTTCCACTTAAATCAAGACCTTAAGGGGAAGCAATCTCCTTACACTAGTAGTAAGTGTGCTGGTTAACCGGCATTGGCATATATAAGCGACTTTTCCCATTTATTAAACATGCCGATTAAATTGTAAATATAAATGTTAAATCACTTGACAAATTATGAATGATTAATATTATGTGATTTTTTGTAAGCTTCTAATACCTGAGTTTGACTTTTATAGATAAAAAAAAATATTAATTGACAAATTCAGAATACCCATGGGATGCTGGAACAGAAGTAGTAGGAAATATGTATCAAGCAGCATGCAAAAAAATTAGTGAAGTATACCAGCTGGATTGGCTTCAAGATATTAGGCAACAAAAACATCTTTGATAAAGTTTTCAAGTCATGAAATAATGGTTCCACCACCAATGAGTGGCGTAACTTTCTGTCTCTAAACACCAAATTTTCTGTGCCAACCATATATTACTAATTTACTATAAGCAAGCTTAGCCCTTCCATGGTTGCAAGATCACATATACATCGCGTATCATGTGCACCAAAATTAAAGCATTCTATCTTTTAGCATCTTGTGTATTTACTACATGCACGTTAGCATTTACTAACTGTTGTTGGCGCAACTTCAGCTACGACACACATACCTATCTCATGTTTTGCATTAGATTAATATACCAAACATTTATTGATATCATGTGCAAGCTTAACGTCTTTTGAAAGTAGAATAGAAATAGTAGTAATCAGCCATTCTGTTCTGCTTTTCACAATCGTGTCCGCCTTTATGTTAGCATAAAGCTGAGGTATATTTGGTTTTCTAGTTTATTTGAAAGGTAGTTTAGGAGTTAGCTTTTGGAAGGAAAAAGAAGAGAGAAGATAGATATTTTATTTCTAATAATAAGTTTTAAAATAAAATGATGGACAAGCTTAAAATAAAATATTTGTATTTTCTTCTCTATCCTCTAATACAACATATATGTTACTAGAATTACACTATAGTTGATTGGATGATTAAAAGAAACTCAAAAAAAAAAAAGAGAGAGAGAAAAAATTGTGGTTTCAATCCATCCTATTAGTAAACTAATAATATTAATATTTGTTGATATATATATATATATATATATATGCTTAATTGTATATTTTATTCTTAATTTTATATTATTTGACAAATTTTATTTCCAACAAATTGATTTGATATATTTTATTTTTAATTTTTAAAAATTTTATCTTTTTTATTAACTGATGTGACATGCTTACATAAGTGTAAATTTTACAAAAAAAAATTAAAGTGATATAAAATTTGCAAAAATGTTAAAAAGTTGAAAGTGAATTTTGTAAAAAAAAAATATAAAGTTAGGAGTAAAAAATGTAATTATTTAATATGTCATATCAGTTCAATGATGAAAAGTAAAATTTACTTTTTTTAAAAGTTGAAGGTGATATGAGTCAAATTAATTTATTGAGAGTAAGTTCGTCAAAAAATATAATTAAATCTAATATATATGTTATTTTTATTTTATTTGGTATTACGACATAATGGTTGTTATTAGCGTTAACCCCAACCAGGTATTCAGATTAAAGAAATTATCACTACTCATGAAATTGGAATATCTCAAAATTTGTCCCCAATCATTTACAGCTTGTTTTTGTGTGATACTATACAGACTGAGAGTCTCAGATTTGAATCATAGTTGTCCAACCAATATGAACCTACAAAAACTTTTAACGCTGCTTCCATCACTCAGAGTTATCACAATGACTTGACACAGAAAAAGAAGAGCTACAAGACTATAGAGTACTTACTGATTTTCGTCTCATTTTTGGTGCAGACAGACAGAAAGGTCGGAACAGAGAAAAGAACAGATATGATTAGAAGGAAAAATAAAAAGAAAACAAATAAAGCAATAAATATAAACGTGGCTGGGTGGTGGAGCTGATACTGAAGATGATTTTGATCATAGAACTAGAAAAGCCCAAATAAAAAAGCATATTTAATGCATAACAGAGAAAATATATAGAAGGGTATCTGCATAATGGTTGGCTAAAGTGAATATTTTTCTAAAAAATAAGTGATCATTTGATGAATAAAAAGCTTAAATAAATTGCCCTAAACAGGGATGGTCCAACAAAAAGAAAATATCAAAGTAAATTTTAAAAGATTTTTTTTTACTTTAAATATGTTAAATCATTTTGTTAACACATGTAATTTTTTTTATTACTGTATGAAATCTTTTTTATTTTATAAATTTTAATAGCAATTTTTTTTTGGGATTAAAATGTAAATTTTAGTTTTTTACTCTTAGATTCACTCTGACCCTAAATATCGACTATAATATAATATAATTACAAACATTTGATTTAAGCAAAATTTGGTATACATGGTTAATTAAGACCTTATATATACAATATACAATGATTTATTAAACATTAATTAGTCATGATGAAATAACTTAATATCCATTATACAAACTTATATATTAAGAAATTAAACGAGTGTAGAAATTTTCTCAATAGGCAATAAGACTGTACTTAATTAATTTATACTTTTAAAAGGTTAATCCCCTCTATGTTTTTACTTAGAGAAATATATTTTTCTATTTCTCAATAAAAATTACATATTTTGATGTAAATATATTATTTAGATTAAATTTGAATATATATTTCAATTAAATGTAAAAGTTTAAAAATAATATGATCGACTATAAAAAAAAATTACCAATACTAATTATAACTTTAATAATTAACCCTTACGTTGTTTCACTTGCTTATTGAATACTAATTAATATTTATATGTATATAATTATTTAAATATAAAATAATTAATTACGATATTACATAGTCCTTTATTTTTCTTAATAAACTATATACTAAAAGTGTAAAATTTACACATCTTCAAAATACAATTAAAAATTAAAGCAGACAAACTTTTATCATTCTTGTACTCATGACGTACTGAACAATTTTCAAACAGTGTATATATATATATATTGTACATTATTAAACAAATTCATTAAATTTTCCTAGTAAGACAAAAAGAAGCAAAGGTCACGCCTATATATATTGATTAGAAACGTCTTCCCACAATTCGCTTAAAAGAGTACAGTGACTCAACCTACCTATACATGCATCTTCCAAAAACACCATTGTGTGGTCATTCTGAAACACTGACAGCTTAATCACAACGTTGTATCATAATTTCTTCTCCACCAAAAAAGACAATATTCCTACTGACTAACTCATTCTCATATTCAACGTTGATCATCAAATACCTACATGTATTAATTCTTTTAAAAGGACAAAACAAAGAAATTTGTACTTTGATATAATGATCAAGGATTTAGATCTTCTGCAGTTAAGTTTTTAACTGCGTAAATATCTAATCCAGCATCTCAAAAAAGATTGTTTTGCATTAAACTAAAGCATGAATATTCCTTTAAAAATTTACCACCGTCAGATAGGGGTGGTAAAATAAATACATCGGATAAATTTGATTTTTTATAAAAATTGATCGGATAAAATTAATCCATTAAGAATTTATTTAAAAAATATGATCCATGATTCATTTGGTAACAATCTATCCATTAACAATTTTTTATGGATGGATATCTAATCTATCCATAAAAATAATATATTTTAAAAAATCAATAATATGTTTTAAAAAAATAATTGTGACTAAGGTCAACTGAAAACTACTTTGATCAATGTCGATTGAAAATTATCCCAACAAAGGTTGGTCGGAATAACCCCAAACGAGTTCGATCAAACACTACTTTATCTGAGGTCGGTAAAAAATAGTCCTGACCAAGGTCAGTTAAAAATACTCGGTTGATGTTAGCTCAAAAACTTTACATCCAATGTTGATGGCAAAACATTCCAAGTTGTCTATGGACAAAAACTTTCCAATTGATGTTAGCTTCAAAATTGTTGCAGCTGATGTCGGCCAAAATGGTTCTGATTAGACTCAACCAAAAATTATCTTAATTGACATCACCCAAAAAATGTCTTTGTTGAGGTTAGTGAAAATAATACCCACCAAGATCGACCAAAAATAGTCTCGATCGATGCCAGTTGAAAAACAATCTTGATCAACATCGATAAAAATAAACTCTAGACTACGTCAACTTAAAAACTATCTTGACATTGATTGAAAAACGACCTTTATTGAGATTGACAGAAAAGTTTATTTTTATTCCTTAATTAGGAGTAGTATATACCCAAGAACACTTGTTAATTAACAATTTTTTATCACAATTATTGATGTTGATGTTTTAGTATACATTTATCAACAAAATTGTAAGTGCATCTAGTCATTTACTCACTCTAAGGTTGTATTTGGTTAAGGGAGATGAGAGAAATAGAGAAGAAATTATGTGGATCTCATATCTTTTACAATTTATTTTATAAAAAAAAATCTTATATTTTTATCTTCTCTATTTTCATCATTTAAACCAAACACAACATAAAATAGTCAAATCCCTTATATAAACACAAATATAATAAAGAAATTAAAAATTGAAAATAGCGACACTTTAAAAAGATATGATAGACATCTTTTAAAAAAATGACAATAGTAAAAAAAACTTAGGACAATGCTTAGATATAGTATCATAGGTGTTGTTTGTATTTTTTTCCAATAAAAAATGAGTTTCACCTCAATAATCTCCATGATAGGACTCCATTAAATGTCATTGCATATTACCAAGATGAAACTTCATTTTTGATTGAACAACAATACTAACAACATATATATATATATATATATATATATATATATATATATACAATATTGCATCTATGTTTTCTCCTAACAATTATTCATAACATCATGTGGAAGTTTTACCCAAATAAGATTAGAAAACATAGGTATGCACTCGCAATATAAAATAGTCTTACATTATCAACTAATCATAAATTATTATGTACAATACATTTGTTGAATTTTATAATAAGTATGTTAAAAGTTATAATAATGATAATTTTTTATTAACTAATAGGGTAAAAAAAATTCATTAACAATATATAACTATTAAACCTACAAGTTTAACTCTCAATAATATTTACATATAAAATTTATAAGTTTAGTTTTGATATAAGTATTATATATGTATGTACTCAAGGGTTTGATGTGTATATTTGTGTGTATAAAAACATTTGTGGGACGAGATTAACCTCTTTATTTAAATGAAAGTACATTTTGGGGTGGATGTAGATTATGATTTTCAAATACAAATTTCAAAACAAAACATATTTTGTTAAAATGGTTTTTAACTCAATTTTAAAACATTTTTACATTTATTTTAAGATCAAGAAGAAAAAAAGAACTTGTGAATTTGTTTTTTATTGTTTAACACAATATTTGATAAGGAAATTTATCATCTTCATTTTGTCACAATCATCAACATTGTCATTATTGTCACTACAATCATTAATACATCACCACAACTATTGGTTCATGTCACTATCACTATCATTGTCATCAGCATTGTCACACAGTCATTCATTGACATCGTTGTCACAACGACAACCATCATCATCACTATTATTGTCGATGCCTTGTCATTATTATAGTTGTCGCACAAACACACTTTTAAACTAATTTTATTATGATAGAAAACTTTTAGAGTAAATCTATTTGAAAAATAAAAATAAAAATCAATTTTTGAAAACTAAAAATATCTGTAGATTTTGATGTTTTTTTTACTAAGAGTTACTTCGAGTTTAAAAAAAGAAAAGTATTACAAGATATCCAACTTCATCTATATTTCTATATAATATATTTATTATATTTTAGTACTAAAATTTTGATTTTTCTAAATACTTTAATTAGGATTAAGGAATTAAAAAATATTTATTATAAAAGTTATAAAATAACGTTATAAATATCATAAACTGAAAAAATTTTAAGCATTTCAATTCCTTAACTAGTTTAGCATTTTCCTTTTAATTAAGTTAAAATTATTATTTTTAATATTTGTATTTAATGATAATTAAAATATTTTAATTACTTTTTAACTCTCGGTTCCTGCCCCTGATATCCTTTGATCCCTTAAATATTTTATTGACTAATCTTTTTGAGAAATTTTGGAAAAGCCTAAACATATAGAGAAATATAGAGAAATTTGAGTCAAAATACACAAATATAACTGATAATAAATAGACCCCTCGAGTCAATCCAAAACCCCCCATTTCTTAGTTTGCCCAAAATAATCTAAATAACTTGCAATTACTAACCCACCACCCCACCACCGCTTTCCAATCAAACCCTACAACACACCCCTTCTTGACTTTGAAACCCCCACCCCATATTTATTCCTGCAACAACCTCTTCCATTAGAATAATCCAACACTTATTATCTCTTTCCCTTCTCTTCACCTTCCCATTAATTCACTGTACGTTGGCAAATGCAAAGTCTCCATGAAATTCCCCTTTCTCTTTCTTCCCTTTTCCCTTCTCTATACAAATCTGGAGATAGAAACTGATCATAACTCACCCTATGTCCCTATACTTCGTGACTCTTCAAAGGCCTAGCATGCAACAAGTCTCTTAACTCTACCATGTACTATTTCTATCCATGTTCCCTTTGATTCTAGTACTCTTAAAGAACCTCCACACTCATATGCTCACAAGTATTTTTTGGCACTCTACTAATGCAAAAAGTAAGTGTAAGCAAAAGTTAGCTATAGAGAGCAAAGGATCATGTTAGACATGTTTTTTTTTTCTTCTCTTTTCATTTTAGTTTATATATATCACAGGTGATTCCTGTTGTGTGCGTCATCTTTTTAATTCTATGCATGCTTAAATATTGGCTTTCTTTTATTTTCTTTTACTATTACTTTAAAATTTATGTAACTGAATGTAATATTTAATTAGCACGATCATGTTTAATTGTTTGTGAAAAAAAAAGAAGTTACATGTTTGACTTGAAAATAATAATAGATTTATTATGATTATTATTATTATTATTATTAGTATTATTATTATTGAATGGTGACAAACACAACACACAGGGGTAGGTAAACAGGCTATATAAGAAGAGATATATATGTTGAAGACCAAATATCAAAGCAACAAAAGGGTTTCTTCTCTGATTGATTTCTCTTTTGGTTGCCCAATTTTGATATCAAGCTTCCAGTTCAGTGATTCTGCAATCGCATAGTTTCTCCCACCATGTCTTCTTCCAACAGACACTGGCCAAGAATGTTCAAATCCAAGCCTTGCAACAATCCCCACAACCAATGGCAGCATGACATCAACTCCTCTATAGTTTCCACCGGTTGCCAAAGAAGCCCTTATGCTAATTCAGGTTCGTAATAGCAATACTTAAAAAGATCATCGCCTTTTGTTTTTTCAGGCTCAAAATTTATTTGAATACATGCAATCACTTTTTTCATGGCATAAAGGAAGAGAGTTCAACTCTTTTACCATAAAAAGTGGCTGAAGATCAGTATTGTAACAAAATTCAAATGTGAAAAAATAATTAAATATTTTAAATTAGATAAACGAAACTGAAACAGTTAGCATGTAGTATATTAAAAAGATAACAAAATTGCTTTGACTACCATATTGAACACTGAATTCCAAAGGTCAGTTACCTAGGCTCTTATATATAATTGTTATACAAATATTTGTAAACCATACAGTTTGTGTCATGTTTAGTTTATTGTGCCAGTTTCATATCTGTGTAAATGTGTGTGTTTATATTATTTATTAGTGAGAGTCTAATTCAGTTGATTTATCAAATTACATGAATTCTTATAAATTTTCATATCTATCTTGGATTTTTATAAATAAAAAATATATACATATTATTGATTGATATTTTTCAATTCATACATGAAATTTAGGTTTTTCATTTTTTATCCTTTGTAGCTGCAGGAGGTGAAGAGAGAACCCCAGAACCAAAGCCAAGATGGAACCCAAAACCGGAGCAAATCCGCATTCTGGAAGCCATCTTCAACTCAGGGATGGTGAATCCCCCAAGGGATGAGATAGGGAAGATCCGGGTGCAGTTGCAAGAATATGGCCAAGTGGGTGATGCCAATGTCTTCTACTGGTTCCAGAACCGCAAATCAAGGAGCAAGCACAAGCTTCGCCACCTCCAAAACATAAAGAACCAAAATAATGAAGAAGCACAACAACAACAATACAAGGTTGATGCTTCTTCTTCTCTCTCTCAGACCACACCACTTTCATCCTCATCCTCTTCATCTGACAAATCATCTTCAAAGGGATTAGCATACAACCCCAATGGATTCTCCTTTGGCTTCTCAAATGTCAATGATGTTGCAGTGCCTAATTCTCCTACTGCTTCTGTGAATCAGACTTATTTTCACCCTCACAACCACAGTGACAACAATTTGCTACCACAAGAGCCTTTCTCCTTTACCATGCAAAACAACAATGGGCAAGGTGTTTTTGATAATAATACCATAACAACTCTTGGGTTTTCTGTCCCTCAATTATCCAGCAACATGATGCAATCTCAACTTCAGTGTCAACAAAATGTTGGACCTTGCACTAGTCTTTTGCTGAGTGAGATCATGACCCATGGAACCTTCTCAAAGAAAGATCAAGATCAAGACAAGGCATTGAAGATAATGCATCCACAACTTAGTAATTTCCCTCTCACTTCAACTCCAACCACAACCATTGCTCCGCCAATCTCAACCGTTCCATGCCCCATCACTCAACTTCAAGGTAATATATGTTTGAAAATAAATAATTAATAATTTTTATAAAATTTAGAAAATCAAACCACTATTTTATCTAATAAATTGGATTGAGTGATAAGGGTGCGTTCGATAGAGTAAAATGAAATGGAATAAAAATGAATTATAAAATATAAAAGTATAAATTTTATCTTTTTTTACTGTTTATTTTTCTTTTTTTTTGGCTTACTTTCTCTACGAATGAACCAAATCATTTTTAAAGACATTTTCTTCTATGGAAAATTAAGCTATCAATTTGGTTGTCACACCAAACTCTTATGTCATCAACCATTTTTTTTATGTAATAATGGTTAGGGCTGGAATGGTAATTAGGGGCCTGTGGGTTGCCCTGTTCATGTACATGGACGTGTGCATGGCTTCATTGGCTTATCTTATCTAGCTTGTTGTAAGTGATGATGATGATGTTTTACGACTTGCACATGAGAGATGATTCGGTGTGTGTCAGGTGTTGGTGAGTTTGCAGCAGCAGATAGGGAAACATGTACTACAGTGTTCATTAACGGTGTTGCATTTGAGCTTGTGATGGGACCCTTCAACGTGCGCCAAGCCTTTGGAGATGAAGCTGTGCTTATCCACTCTTCTGGTAACCCTGTTCCCACCGATGAGTGGGGCATCACCCTCCACCCACTGCACCATGGTGCTTATTACTATCTGGTGTGTGCATTCACTCTATATAATGCATGCATTTTTTCATATACAGCTTTTTATGTAATTTCTTTTCATCAGTTAACGTTAATGGTTAATTATTAGGAATTTGTTAGTGGAAAAAATCGATTTCTTTTTTTTTTTTTTTACAATCAAACTGATTTTATAACTTCCTTTTTATGTTAATGACATGCATATGCAAATGAAGTTTTTCAAAATTTTCTTGTGAATACAAAAGTTATTTGAATTCTTTTTTATTTTATTATTTTTGCAGGTTTAAGGAAGTGAAGCTGGAGGAGGACAACAGGATTTAGAAATATAGTATATAGGGTTTTCTATATTTTCGTTTGGTCGGTCTCTTTTGTCTCTATATATGGGTATTGCTACAGGATTTGGAAAATGGTTCTTAAAAGGTGACAGTCATGATTGGTTGAGTCTAAGTCTGAAAATATGGAAATCATAATGCCATGGTTGACTAGCTAGCACATATGTATTTTCATTTTATGGATAAATAATTTTAAACAATATATTTTTCTTTTGAGTAATATTATTTTTACTTCACGTTATAATAATGGAGATAATTAATTGGGAAAAGAAATAAAATACAAAATAAGTGATACGATAACATATATATATATATATATATATATATTTCTTTTATTGACTTCACATATGTCGGTTTATATTCTTTATTAATTTAGTTCTGTTAAGGATTTTTTAGATTATTAGTTAAAAAATCAAATTTTTACTAAAATTTAAGAAAAAAATGTGATAGTAAATAAATTAATAGATAAAAAACCTTTCATTTTAATTTCTTGTACCATTATGCAAAAATGTGAATGTTATTGAGAGTGATATTTTTTATTTTTTTAGAAAAAGTAATAAATTTGATAGGAGAAGAGAGAAAAAAAAATACTCAGATTAGATTAGCTGTGGAAATAGACTTAAGTAGATTTTACCTTTTTTAAAATTTACAGGTTATTTTAAGGTCCGAAGTTTTTAAAAGTTTAACTTAGTATATTAATTTATTTATAAGACCTATTTCATATTAAATTTTTAGATAAATAGTGTATTTTTAATAGGCTAATAAACTAATAGGTAAATGTGGAAAGTTTTATGTAAAATAAATTATAAATTATGAAAATTAAAATCACTCAAGGTCTGATAAGTACATAAATAGGTAAGTAATAATTTATATCAGTCGAGCATGATATGTTTATATGAAATAACTTATTCTTAAGGTATAATATGATATTCACCGGCGGGCTACATGTATTTGAGGATGAACAGTTGTACCCCCTCATTTTAATAAAATCATTACTATTTGTCTTAAAATATTATATTTTGCATCCTCTAATTTTATGTATTTGAAACTCCTTATCTGTTCACATGTAAGAATAAGTAAATATATCATCTTATTTTAATAAAATGCAAAAAAATATCATATTTTATACCCTATAATTTTATATTTTGAACTCCTTAATTTTATGTATTTGAATCTCCTTACCAATTTACATGTAAGAATAAATAAATGCACTTTCTTTTTTAATAAAATTCAAATATTTATCTTAAAACTTCATATTTGTTTATCTTATATTCGTATTTGAATCCAACTATCCCATATAATAATGACAATTATCAATTTTTATTTTTTAAATAAATTACTCCCACTTATCCAAGGTCCTAGATCCGCCACTGATGATATTCATAATAACTTATTTAAAAATCTATTTTACAAGGCCTTTAAATATGGCATAACTACTTCATCCTGCAATAATTTTGTAGACTTCAATTTTTATGTATTTCATACTTACATTTACAATCTTAAAAACTTTTTAAATAGTTTACTGCATGTCTTATTTTATTAAATATTTTTTTTTTATAAAAAAAAGAGAGCCTTAACCTAGTTTCTTTTCTTAATTATCATAGCCTTAACCTAGTAGTTTAATTCTTTAAAAAGTTTGATCTAACTTAATCTGATATAGCTGGTTAGGCTTGTTGAACGATATGGCCTATTGTTATTTCTAAAGGAGCTAGATAAAATATGGAATAGAAATTAAATGGCGTGGAAGGATCTATCAAATTTATAAGAATTTGTCATGCGGTTTATGTGAGGTCATAAGTCTCCCATTTTCTGCCAGATTTTGGGTTTCACTGGCTTATATTTTAAGTTACGATTATTTCATCTCCTTCTTTAGTTGCCACTATGGTTCTACTACCTTGCCCGAGAAACTGCTTCTGGATTTGTGCTAGACTATATATTTATGTAGTCGGATATTTTTGTAGATTAGAGACGGAAAAGAAAATTAGTTTTCTATTCGAGTATTGATGGGTCTCCCCAGTTTAACTGTTTTCTTTCTTACTGATCCTTAAGAAAAGGATAAAGTTTTTTTTTAATCTCTTTTGATTATTTAATTTTAAAATATACTTTTTCTGTCCCAAAATAAGAAAAAAAAATTGTTTTGTTAAACCTAAAGGACTCTAGCTTACTATAAGATGCTTAGTAGTTAGAAATATAGTATAAAACCTATATCTCTAGATTGTTTAGTTAACTGTTTAATCTTTTTAACTTGTTAGTTGGACAATATATTTTTTATTATTTAAGAAGGATAAGGATTATAGAGAAATGGATTTTCTTTTCACTCCATTTCTTTCATTTCATAAACTTTTGAGATAATAAATAAAATACAGATGATATAAACTTTATGAAATGTGACATTTATTATCTAAAAAATTTAGTAATGAAAAAAAAAATAGAGTAAAGGAAATGGAGAGGATCCAAACCCAGATTATATATATAGTCACAAGTTACACTATATAGGCGTAGTGCGATTAAGAAAAACAATTGGAATATGTCATTTGAAACAGAATCTTGTCTGCAAGAAGAAAAAAGGGCCTGGCCAGAAAGGGAATGATGCTAAAGTTTATACACAAAATGTCAGTTTTGTCTTGAACTGAGATGGAGACAAGAGAAGAGAAAATAGGAGTATAATAAAGTGTTTGCGGAATAGATAGTCACAGGCACAGTTGCAAATTTGGTTTGCGTGTGGTTTGATAACAACAGTGTTTGCTCTCATGTTTGATATGCCTCGATTTGACTCAGCGATTTGGATATATCAAGGATACACTTCTCTGCCATTTGAAATTCCTCACACTCTTTATATGCTATGTCACACCAAAACATCCATTTTCATCTGCATGAATCATCATGTATACATGTTGTGATCAATAAATACAATCATCACAACCAAGACTCAAATGATGTGAATGGTGTTTATAATTTCTCAGTTTCTCTCTCTACAATGTGGCTCTTTTGATTAATGCATGGAAGGAATTATGGTTGAGGAAATAGGAAGCATATGTGTACATCGATGTTTGCACTTTACATTGCTGGTTTTGAATATTACTATCGTAGCACAAATGGTCTTCTGTAGAAAATAAAACCAATAACTTCTTCTTTTTCCTTATTTAACATTTAATACGAAAATGGTTGATATACACTCATGGGTCATGATTAATTTCTTTTCAAGTTTAATTTTTAATCTCTTTATGCATGCATGACTTGGGTGTTTAGTTTGGTGTTAGCTATATCTTTGGTACGACACGTTAATTATTTGCAGCATGGTATTTGTGTAAAGGAAAATTGAAGGCCAAGAAAATTAATTAGGTTTATTTTCTAGGATGTAATATAGTGTCCTTGGGCACTATGCTAGATAGAATAGGATTGTCTCCATTCAAAACGGTTCTTTTATTATGGTTCAGCTTAGGGTTGGTTTAAGGTTAAGGTAGGAGTTCTAATTTTTATTTTCTTGGGTGTGTAACTTGGTGAGTTCGCGTAAGTTCTTGAACGTTTTGTCTAAAACATAAAGTAATCATTATATTTTGTTTTCATTTGCATAACCAAAAAAAGTAAGAAAAGGGGAGAAAAAGTATCTATTAAGGGTTTTTTCATACTTTTATTAAATTATTTCTTCATTTTTCATTCAAACCAAACAATTTTACCATTTTATCTTCATTTTATTTATCATTTATTTCTCTTAACATTCAACTTTATTTTCACTATTTTTTTTCTCTGATTATTTCTCCTCTACTTTCATTCACTTTATTTCTCTCCTCACAATCAAATAGACCATAAATATGTGTAGGCAAGTCAAGAAAACTTGATTTGATTTATTTGTGTGTGTGTACTCATTTTAATATGATTTAGATTGGGTGCATCCATACATCCTTATTTTTGCTTATCATTGGCTAGTATTTTACTTATAAACCGATTTTACTGAAATTAAAGACCACAAAAAAAAGTTTACTAAAAAAAACAGTGAACAACTTTTTTCTTTTTTTTCCCCCTTACTTTTTGACCTTATGCCTTTCTGCATCCATTTCTGTGGTGTCCAATTTCGCATTTCTCTTTCTACTTGTACCAATATATTGTGTACACTACAAGAAAAATATTTGGTATCAATGGACATTAAGGGTTAGTTTGGGTAAATTTATCCGGAAGAAATTTTAGAAAATAAAATAAAATGAACTTTTTATAAATTCAAATTGATTTATATATAAATTAATTTGTAAAAGTTTGATCATTCTTTAGAGAAAATATTATATAATAATTTTTATAAATTAACTTCTGTATAAATTAATTTTAATTTATAAAAAATTATTTGATTTTTTCTTCTTATTTTTTTTTCTTAAAGCCTTTTCGGATAAGGTTATCTAAATAAACTCTTATTGCAAAAATTCAGAATAACATTCAGCAATAAAATTTTCTATTATAAGTTACCGACGTTCATCGAGTCATTGGTGAATGGTGACATAAGTATAGAAAATAATTTTTTGATGACTTAGTAAGTTATAAATACTTTTTGACGGCTTATTAGTCAATAAAAACAAAAAAATAAATATCCATTTGTTTTTATCAGAAAACACCCACATGAATTACGTATATATAACTGACAAAAAATGACATAGTCGGTCAGTGTACCAGTCCGAATATTAAAGAAGTATAAGCCAATTCATTAAGAAAAATGTGTGAATATTATAAATTCTCTAATATCATATTTAATTTTTATGGATAAAAAATTGTAAATGAAAATAGCACATCTAACACAATAATAAATCTTGTTAACAAATGAAAATAATCAAATGATTTAATTAATGTAAGTGTTATTAGTTTGTATTTCTTAACCAAATGATTCATAGTAGATTATTTCTTTCTCCTCAACAGCTGATTCACTAAGGTGTTGACGATAGGTTGCAGCAAAGAGGAAAAACCGCCTCTGTTAATAATTTGGACAGTGACCTAAGAGTCCATTTCAAAGGTTACCCTGTTGAGATTAAGGTCCCGAGTCACTTGGACCCATCTTAGGCGCCCAAACCTTGGCCCACAACACATCACAAACAGAGGTTAAGATGAAACATAGCCAACGAAACTCCATCACAATTCCAAACAATCCCACCACAAGCAAACCTGATTACTATGAGCATAATAAGAGCCATCAATATTAAGCTAAAAGGCCCCATGAATAGGAGGGAGCAAACCAACCGTAATAGACGTCGAGGCTTGAACATACAAGGAAGAAACCTCACAACCCCTTAACATATGCATAAAGGATTCAACCTCATTGGTAAGCAATCTACCATGAAACAATTTCCAATGAAACAACCTATCCCTTTGGGGCCCTTGCCACTTCCAAAACAACTTGAAAGAATCCACCTCATGCAAATATTTGGGGAAATAATAGCTTGAAGAACATTTCATCTCTACCCGACATCTGATGCATAAGCCGACACATGCAGATTCAATTCTTGGCCCGGGATCTCATCATATCAACCAACTGCCTCTCAGGCTATGAATATTAGGAATTTAACTATCATTCCAAAACCGCACTTAGTTGCCATTATGGATGGACCAAGCAATATTATCCTTGATATGGTGCCAATTACTGCAAACAACACGCCACAACTCAGAAGCTTTAATTTCGGTCTCTATGTCACATTAGGAATCATGTGAACACCACAATCATACTTAGCTCGAAGGAGCTTAACCCAAAGAGCATCTGGGTTATCAATGAGGGCCCAACCCAACTTCAACATATTAAATCAATTTATGAATGAGACACATATTACCTGAATTTGATTGTGCTTGTCCAACCCAAACTCAAATATAACACAAGCTTCATCATATTAAACTGAAAAACTTAGGTTTAATTCATACTCAATATTTATAGTCCAAGTCTTATGTTTTATTAGCTATATTTCAATTGACTTCCTTTATCATCTCTAATTACCAATAGCTAAATTCAGGATAATTTTTTACAATTTAATCGTCAAGGAATTTTGTGATAGTATAGTCATTAATAAATTTTCTTGCCACTAAATCACTGATAACTTTAAATTTTATATATTATTTTTTAAAAATTATAGTAGGAATTCCATTCATTAGACCAAAATTTAATGAGAAAAAATCCAACAGGATATTTTTTATCAGCAAAAATCCAACAAGATTGAGTATAGTAAAAGAGGTTACTTTCCACAAAGTAACAAATTGTGATATGAATTGAGATTAGCAAATATGCTTTATTTAAAAATTATAGTAGGATTTTCATTCATTGGACCAAAATTTAAGGCAAAAAAGTCCATTTTATCAGAAAAAACCAACAGGATTGAGTCGAGTAAAAAAAGTTCCTTCCCACAAAATATCAAATTGTGATATGAATTTACATCAGAGAATAATATGCTTATACTAGTAAAATTAACTCATGTAAAAAATAAAACTAAAAGGAGCCTAATTAAAAAGCAAACAAATATTTTGCATTCTCAGTGTTTTATTAATTAATTTATTTATTTTATATTTCTGGGGTGTTGTAATTCATTGTAAAATTGTTATGAACCTAACGTTACAAAAATAAAGCTCCCTTTTTTACCATCCTTCAAATTCTAAATCTGGGGTTTTCTTTCAATTTCAAATCCCCCAACAAAGCATGCTTCTTTTCTTCTTCTTCTTCTTCTTTTCTTCTTCAATTGACGCCACCCCCATTTGATTTTTTCTCTCTCCTTTTTCTCTTCCCTAATTTTTCAACAACTACAACAACAAAAAATGGGGGCGTACAGAGCCGACGACGATTACGATTACTTGTTCAAGGTTGTTCTAATCGGCGACTCCGGCGTTGGCAAATCGAACCTTCTTTCTCGGTTCACGCGAAACGAGTTCAGCCTCGAATCCAAGTCCACCATTGGCGTTGAGTTCGCCACCAGAAGCATTCGCGTCGATGAGAAGGTCGTCAAGGCTCAGATTTGGGACACTGCTGGTCAAGAACGGTAACACACAAACACGCTTTTGTTCTATTTGTCTCTTTTCTTAATTATTGTTATAATTGTTATATTTATGTTTGTGTGAATTGGTGACTGTGATTTGATTTTTTGCATTTTGGAAAGGAGGAATGAAGGTGGGTTATGTGATGTATGTGTTATGAGGTGGTTTTGAGGCTTTAAGGTTTTTCTTTTTTTTTTCATTCACCCTTTGTGCTGATGATAATTTTAGATGAGGAGGTAGTAAAACTGGAAGCTTTACCATGTTTGAGTTTGTTATTATTGGACCTGTGCTTGTTGTTTTACAATGAAATGTAAAATGTTGGCATTTCTGGATTTGAGGCTGTTGGTGAAAAGGACTTTGTTAATCGTTGTATTTTATATGCTTTTAAGTTTGAGTTTGATGTGCCAACATTTTGATGATGTTGTTTTCATTCTCGTTGCTTTTTTTAAAAAAGAGGTTGGAGTTGCTGGTTACTTTGTGAGAAACATTTTTAGTAAGCATAAGCAATGAAAAAATTATGAAGATAATGTATCGTTATCTTCATATTTTTTGGTTTTCTTCACTTTTTGGTTTTAATTTTTTTTCCAAAACAATTCTACTCTACTCACGAATTAATTTGTCACCCAAAATCTATTAAGTTTTGAAAATTGTTTCCAAAACTAAATGTTTTAATACCAAAAAACAGAAACAGCAAATGTTTTCTCATTGTTTTCTTCTATTTTCCTCTTATTCATCCCCTTCATCAAATTCCACACTCTGCTTTGTGCCTTGCACGGTTGCACCACCTTCACCAACTGTCTTAGCAACCTTGTTTAGTTCTGTTTTAAAAATTAAAGGCAGTTTTGAAATAGAAATCAAACCATAGTAGTCAATTGCGCGCAATAGCATTGCTATTGTGCTGGAGTGTCATGTTGTGGCACCCTGCCACTCCTCCAGGGTTGTTGTATTGCTCCTGGCCAGAGCAGCCAGAGCACATGTTTCACAGCCAAAATTGCAGAAAATCAACTAGAAAGCTCATCTTAGTTTGTAATAAGTTTCCTGGTTTAACTGAAAATCAGGGCCAACAGCAACATGATTTCCCATTTGTTGATGAGTGCAAATGCTCCTCCATATGTGTTGCCACCGAACAAGATCTGCAACTTGTGCCATCCCTGAAGAGTCGCTATTCTGCAACTTCCAGCAAGGCAAAATGGTTGGGTGCGGAGGAGATGGCGGCTGATGGGAGAAAGAAGCTAGGGTTTTTTTTCTTGGTGAGAGGAAGTGATGGCTGATGGAGAAACTAGAAAGAGGTTAGGGTTTTTTTTAGAAGGGTGTTGTGTCTGCACCTCAAATTGGGCCACTCTCTACCCTAAACAAGTCCTAAAGTTGGGGAGGGTTTTTTTTGTTTTTTATTATTAATTCTATCTTATACCATTTTAATGGTATAAGACTATAAGGTATTTTATAATGTTTTAAAAATATATAGAAAAATATTAACACACATATAGTGGTTATCCTGCTGTAGCGATTTTGGGGATAGTTTACCCTCGCCACTATCTGTTATTGAGTATTGACTACCATGAATCAAACACTTATATTTCTTGCATTTGGTTTCACATTCTGTGCCACCAGAATTTATTTTTATTAATGCTAGACATAGTTTTTAACTGCACTATTTAATTTTGTATTTCTTGTGTCAATATGATTTTTAACCTCCAGTCTTTTACCTTTTCCAAGATCCAATGCCTTTGTCAATGCTTCTTTATTTGCAATATGACACTTTCAAGAATTATTTTCTAGTCTGCTTTAGTACAACCGAGTTGAAAATGGCATGACTCTCTTTGAGCCATTACTGTAATCATTTCTAACCAACTCCTATCTTCCTAAGGACATTGATCCTATCTGTCTAGTCATGGAGACAAGAAATATAAGAAAGATAAACATAATGCTTGAGGAAGGATAACATAAAAAGGAGAATGCACAAAAGTTATAGATGCAATAAAATTGAAAAAGCCAAAGCTAAACTTCCTTTTTTGGTGAATTATCATTCAGTATCGTTTAGCTTCCTAATTAGGCTGGTCTATAATAAAATGCCAGAATATTGTTCGTGTCATTTTATGAATCTGTGTTTATATGCAAGCGAGCTAGTAGTTTTGTTGATTTGGAATCTTCTGTTTTAACATCGCCTAATTCTGGGTTCCATGTAATTAATGATCTGCCGTGTTGTATTTATTAACTTTTATTTATTCATTTTTTGATTTACTGAAGGTACCGAGCTATTACAAGTGCATATTATCGAGGAGCTGTTGGTGCTTTACTGGTCTATGATGTTACACGTCATGTTACTTTTGAAAATGTGGAGAGATGGCTAAAAGAGCTGAGAGATCACACAGATGCCAACATTGTGGTGATGCTTGTAGGGAACAAAGCAGACCTGCGTCATCTGCGTGCAGTTTCCACCGAAGATGCTACAACTTTCGCTGAGCGAGAGAACACATTTTTCATGGAAACATCTGCCCTCGAGTCCTTGAATGTCGAAAATGCCTTCACAGAAGTGCTGACCCAGATCTATCATGTTGTAAGCAAGAAAGCCCTTGAGATTGGAGACGATCCAGCAGCTTTGCCAAAAGGACAGACAATTAATGTTGGGTCCCGTGATGATGTATTGGCTGTGAAGAAATCTGGATGTTGTTCTGCTTGAGTGTGTAGTAGAAGACAGTCTCTGTATTTTTTCGAATTCATCCCTCTCGGTAAGTGAAGCTCCCTCCACCCGCCGCCCTCTCTTTCACTTACCCTCCACCCGCCGCCCTCTCTATCCGCTAACTTCGGTACCCGGGGTATATGCCTTGTTTATACCATGTAGAGATTGGCCTCACAGCATGAAGATGATTGATTATTTAGAGCATCAAACTTTAAAGTTTCTGCTTTTATTTGTAGAGAATTATGTTCAAAATTAGTCAAATGTTTAGGAAACAAGCACATTCATTTTGCATTATTCCTATTTTTGTGCCATTTTAAGATATTTATTTATCTAATTTCCAATTTATCAGTTTGGTTCGTTTATAATCTTCATCCTGCCTCTATTTTGTTCTCATCTATGTCGCATTTGAAAAGCAGATGCTCAAACTGGTTCTTCCTTGCTTAGCTTTTCTCTTCCTTTCATAATGAAGAGTATTGACCAATTGCAGAGACTTTTTATGGATTTTAACTTATGACCAAAATCTCACCAAGGTATTGTTAAAATAATTGATTTAATAATAAAATTAGGAAAAGGTTGGATTTTATTCTAAGGTTGGTTCCAGGAAGCAATACATGTCCATTTTTTTTCTAACAAACAGCCAACAAATAGTCTCTGGTTGGTAAAAACACTAGGGCTTTTCTACCATACCAGTGTAAGAAAAATATTCCAAACAATTGTAAAACAATATCTATTTACTTATCGGGGTTTTTTTTGCCACATAGACAATAGAAGGTGCCATCTTAAATGTGCCTTGTGGTTGTTTTTTGTCTTCATGTCGGAGACACCATCTTGAAAGTAGTCTCTTTTTTTTATCCTCTAGTTGGTAACGCTAACTCAAATGGTGTCTCTTGTATGAGTCACGAGGTATCATCTCAATTGACTCCTATTTACGTGACAAAAACAAGCATGTAAATAGTTGTTTATTTACATTTGTTTAGAATATAATATTATCTTTTATACTCATACGGTCAAAAAGCCAAACACAAGGATGAATTTAAAAAAGTATCCAGACCAGTCATGCAAACATTTAGGAACTATTTGGTTCAGGGCGGGGATTTTAAAAATTAATATACATTTGTACTCTTATAATTTTAAATTTCAAAACATATTACAATTGAAATGTTTTAAATCTTACATCGGAGAAACTAGATGAGGAGGGATTTTGTTGCCCCAGTTATGCCCAAAAACTTGTAACAAAGTCTACAAAAGTTTAGAACAATTATTATTTCACACCCTTTGGATACACCATGGGGTTTATGTTTGAAAAAAATAATAATAAATAATATTAGGGTAAAATATATATTAAAAGTTAATTGAAAATTTAACAAGAACATTAATCATCGAGAAATGAATGCCCCGCATAGCAGAAGTACTTTAAACTTCAATTAGACAAATGATACATTGCGCTTGTCATTTATCCCTGCAAAGCATATTTTATTTCCATTGAATCTTTAATTAGAGCATTATTTCAAGAGAAAATAGTATCTAAATCTATCCTACACAGAGCACCAATTTTTAAAGTTCACTGGATGAATCTAGAGCATACATTTTATAATGGTGGGCTTTCAATATCATATTATTTTTGGACCCTACCTCTCACCATCGTCGGCAAACTTTAGCCATTTCCAACAAACTTCGTGCCGTTGCCGGTGACACCACCCACACTTAAAATGAAAAAAAAAAAAAAATAATCAAGAAGCATGCAACACAACAGGCTACTGTATAAAGATCTAACAAAGGCACCCCATTAAAAGATTATTAGCATAACATCACAAAAAAGCTAGAAAAATTACTCAATCCTGAATGAACTCAACAGAAAATTGTTCTCCGAAGAAGATTCTAGCACCACTTTCCAATTAAAGAATCGCAGATTGAGAACACCACTAAAGCTTTTAGGCATCTTGCCTATTACTAAATCCTTTTAAATTAACACCAAAGAACTTTGGAAGGTCCTAGGAGATAAATCCGACGTTCATAAATAACATGAAATAAATTATATCTCCCTTCCGCCAATGCCACCAACACCTATTCCGTCAATTGCCATTGCAGCTCCCCAAAAACTTAAATCTCTATCAAACTCGCTTCTCACTTCTCCCATTGCTCCAGAATTTGACGCGCTTCGCGGAGTTCCGGTTTGGGTTTGAATTCGAATTAGGTTGGGGAAAATGAAACTGAGTTGGAATCGAGGATGGAGGGTGGGAAAGAGGAGTGGTGAAAGTTGTGGACGATGACGGCAACGACTAGTACTTTGCGTTCACTGAGAGGCTTGTGTGATGGAGACAAAACGGAAAATGCGTTGTTTAAGATAAATTTGTTATAATAAAATATTCATGATATGTCTATGTTTTTGTTTTTTTTTTACATAAATCCATTTAACTCAGTTCATTCATCACCAAAGAGTCAATACAAGAAAGAAATTACATGATAACAAGGATAGAAATTAGGTAAAAACAATGTTTCTCTAACAAGCTCATGGCTCACACCGTTGGTTTGTCTCTTTACAAAAACAAGTGAAAAAGTTGCATTCATTGCCAATAAACTCCTACAATGTTGAACCAAAATTTCCAGCTCTGAAACTTGTTTTGTTGAGGCACTTATTCTGTCTACAACTCCTTTGCAATCTATCTAAAAAATAAGATCATTTAAACCCAATGTCTGGATGAATTTGATAGTTCCTGCAAGGGCCCAAGCTTCACCTTCAGCAACCTTCAAGGATGGCTTCATAACATCTGTTCTCACCGCAACTATTGTTCCCTGATCATTGCGAATACATGCTCTAATCCTAGTTACATTCATAGCCTCTTGAAAGCTGCCAAGTTGCACCAATTCCTGATAGAAATTATCCCCTCTGCAAACAACTTCAAAGTCTAAAACTGTTGTGTTGTTCCATAGAGCATCATTCCTTCTCCGCCAGGTGCTCCACAACATCATCGCTGCCCTTTTTCTCTCGTGCTCGTGCAGGCCCGGAAAAGTTTAAAAATGAGGGAAGCCCAGACTATCAATTTTAGACATCAAATTGTTAATAGTTTGCATGAGCAGTATTTTATCCCATCATCCTTCATTCTTGTTGTAGGTAACAAACACATGAAAACCATTTTCAACTTGTGTTTCACAAAGAGCTAGGGCACAAAATTGGACACTCCACTCCCCTAGTTCGAAGCTTTGACTTTAGTCTTCTTTTCTTTCTATCATGTTCTAAATTTATATTATATCTTGAGTAATATCTATTTAATTTTAAATTATATTAATAATTATTTGTAATAGTAATTGTATATTAATATAATTTTTTAGTATAATGTTTATAAATTTAAAATATATTTTGTATAATATCACTATTTTAAAAAGAATTATCGACACAATTTTAATATTTGTTTTACTTCCTATACAATATTAAATTCTTTCCTCTTGAGTATTAAAATTAGAAAAATTCTTAGGTGTACCTGGAGGAAGACATTTTCTTGCTCTAATCCATTTATTATTTGTCATGTCAGCAATCTACCTAGAAAAAATAAAAATTGTCATTAATCTACCTAAAAAAATTAAAAATTGTTATTAATGTAGGAAACAACAATGACTCATTATGCTGACATAGCGAACAATAAATGGATCAGAATAAGAAAAATGTCTTGCTGCATGTGTACCTAAGAATTTTTCTTAAAATTAACTAATAATAGTTTAAAAATAAGTTGGGTGTTATGGGCTTGGGATCATAAAGTAACCCATTTAAGTGAAACCCTAAAATCATAATATAAAGGGTTACTTATTAATGAGACGAGCTTCAATGCTCATTGCTCAGAATCTCACCCTCACCTTCACGTCTCTATTTGCTTCTTCCAGATTCCTGCACTAGTCTTCAAGGCCGAGTCATTTTTAGAGAGAAAACATGTTCCATTGGAAATCTTCTCTTTTATAATTTTCACTGTCTCCTTCCCGTTTTGGTTTTCTTCCTCTTTTTCTTCTGTCTCTTGAATCTGTTTTGAATTCTTTACGTGTGGTAGCAAACTGTATGTTAGTAAGGACGTGCACACTACGCACAATTATCAGTTTTTTCACTTGTCTGATTTATACCGTCAAGTTATTGGTCTTTTCTAAAACTTATATAGTTAAATCATTTTTTATCAGTCTAATTGCATTTTTTATCCCATTAGCCACTCGAACCGGCCGGTGGCGTGCCTAGTATCCTAGCAAAATAGTCGGATCGGTCGATCTAAGCCGATTCTGATAACACACTTTCACCTTTATTACTTGTATTGATTTTTAGTGCAAACTTTGTTGTGAAAAGTAGTTGGTTCCCTTTTTTGGTTGTGAAATAGAATGGTGTGCAGTGCATGGTATTTGATTTCATATGGATTGTTCTTGAGTTTTGCTGTTATGGATTTTTTTATCATAGACCCTCAATATTGGCAATGTTCGGTAGCACATATGTGTGGTCAGATTTTTCTTTTTTTCAAATAGGTGTTGTGTTTGAAATTGTATTCAGAATTATGTATTTGATTTAGTTTCCGTAGAGACTTTTGATCCTTGTATAAAGGGTTGGAACACCCTGCTCCTTTAAAGTGTGGGGAAAATTATGAGGTTTGCCCACCCAACTAGTTCTGCTTTATTCCCATGAGATGTGGCAACTTATGATTACTATAATTCTAGGCAAACTTGTAGCTCGTGGTCGTGATCATGGTAGAGGACTTGATCATGGAGGAAGTTTCAAGAAAATTTCCTTTCACCTGAAGTGAAAAAAATATTGTGAAAACTGAAAAGGGAAAAAATAGACTAGTTGAATATTCTCAACGCATTTTATTAATTAGTTAAAACTAAAAGGCAGAGAAAATAGTAAATAACTAGCTAAACTTCAGCAATTAAACTTAAGCTACTAAATAGTTAAACTTTAGTTGTTGATGCTATCTTTTCTGTCTTTCAATTTTAACTCATCTATCTAAGCAATATCTTATGCAATTAATAAAGTGCACTTTCTTTTCAAGAATATTCAAATTTCCAAACAAACATTGACAAAATAGAAAATATATGAAAAACATATGTTATTGTTTGCCATGTATTTACCTTACACCAAAGTATCTGGTTGAACTTTACCAAGAATCACTTAAAAATAAGAAAACAAAGTTAGAAACACAATTTAATTATGAAAATAGTGATTCTGATATAGAGGCTACGAGAATAACATCTGTATGATCATAATCCAAATTACCATCTTCGTAACCAAAATGTGTTTCTACTTTTTTCTTTTTATTTTTCAGTAATTCTTGGTAAAGTTCAACCAGATGTTTTGGTGTACCATAGGTATATGACCATTGGTCTTTGTCACCACAACAATAACATATTTTCTACATGTTTATTATTTTGTCCACTTTCTCTCTTTTCAGTTTTCACATTATTTATTATTTATTTTGAACAGGTTAATATGTCTATAGACACTTCAAGTGAAAGTAGCAATGATTCAAGTGAAAGTAGAAACTATTCTTATTTGAATGACTTGGAAGATTTAATTATTGTATCATTGATCAACGAAAATAAACAAAATTTTATTACCAAGACATAGTGCAGGACTTTTATGTTGACGGGAAAGATGTATACTCTTGAATTCTTGGTAGGTCAAGAAGCTAGATGTTATGAGAATTTTAGAATGAAGGACATGTTTATGAATTTTTGTGAAACTTAGGAATGTTGGAAATTTGAGAGATGGAAAAAAGTTAAGCGTAGAGGAAGCCGTTGCAATGTTCCTAATCATAATGTGTCATAATTTGTGTCAACGAGTCGTGTCGAACGCTTTCAACACTCCTTGCATATTGTAAGCAAATGGTTCAAAATTGTTTTGAGAGCAGTTTGTAAGCAAATGGTTCAAATGTGGATCCACATCCTTATATTGAAAGAAACCTAAAGTATTTTCCTTATATTAAGGTAATTTTTCTATGCATATATTTAAAATATTTAACATTTTTTTTTCTTTTTATACTAATTCTTATTCATGTTTATGTAGAATTGTATTAGTGTTATTGATGGTACACATGTTTCAGCTTGGGCACCTGCATTTAAACAAACTGCTTTTCGCGGAAGAAAAATCTTGGTAACACAAAATGTGTTGGCAGTATGCGATTTTTATATGTTATTCACATTTGTTTTATTCTGGCTGGGAAGACACCAAATGATGCAAGTCTGTTTATGGATGCTTTAAATTCTGAAAATAATTTTCCAAAGCCCATTGGAGGTATTTTTTTTAATATTATTTTTTATTTATTTTAACCTTTACGAGCTATTGAATAAATGCATTGTTTATGTTACAAATCAATTTTACCTTGTTGACTCTGGATTCCCAAATATTCCTGGTTATCTTGCCCTATTTCTTAGACAAAGGTATCATTTGCGTGATTTTCGTGACAGGGGAACAAGAATTATTCAACCATAGGCATTATTCATTAAGGAACGTCATAGAAAGATGTTTTGAAGTACTAAAAACAAGGTTTCCAATTTTGAAGTTGATGCCAAATTATCCTGTTAGAAGACAAAGGCTGATTCCTATTGCTTGTTACACTATACATATTTTTTTAAATTGCAACAAAGCATGATACACCTTTTAACCAATATGACAGAGAAGATTTAATTACGGATGAACAAGGTTTAAGTGTAGACCAAGAAGGTGTAATATGGATGCTAATCAAGTTGTTGAAATGACACAAGTTCGAGAAACTGTTGCAAATCAAATGTGGAAAAGTTATCATGAAAAAATGATTTGATTGCTATTTTGTCATACTTGGTCATGATTTATGTGTATATTTGTTTTATTTGTGACACTTAAAGATTTGATATTAATTTTTATGTTTATTTTTAAAAAAATAAATAGTACAATGATTTTAATAACTATTATTGAGAAAACATATATTTTTAAAAAAATATTTATAAATTTATACTAAAATCATTTCATGAGCTTTTATTGAAAATAGTTAAATCAAACACATTTTCAATATTTTTATTTTCTGGAAATAGAAAATAAAAAGAAAACCAAACACATTTTCTAAACTAAAAAATTTGAAAATGAAAATAGAAAATATTTTCTCAAACCAAACAACCCCTAAGATGGCACTTAGTTTGAGTGTTTTTTATTTTCATTTTCAAAGAACATAAAATAAGAGTAAAAACATGTTTTATTTAAAATTTAAAAATATTTTCTCTGAAAAAAATTTCAAAAATAAGCCCAAAGCTAAAAATAACAAATCAATGTTTTCAACCTTTCCTAAAGAAGTAAAAACACAATACTTTCTTCTCAATATATTTTTAAATCTTGAAATTTAAAAAAAAAACATTTTTAGAAAATGAAAAAAAAATAGACACTCAAACTAAGTGTCACCTAGTTTTTTCCATTATATAATTCTTAGGAAACCAAAAATTTTCCTCCTTCCAAATGCTCCTTCAGATCTCACTTTCTTTGGAAGTTTGACTATGTATAAGCTTGTTGGGTGTGGGAATCTAAATATGTTCATGAAAGTTTGGTATACTCCTCATGTAACTTATAAGAGTTTTTTTACAAGCCTCTTTAAGAGTTTATTTAATACTAAAATAATATAAATAACTAAAAAGCTGTGTTTAGAATACAATAATGATAATGAAATTTGAATTGAGATTTGAACATATGTCTTTATGTAAACTAACCATAACATATATATAGAAAGATTACTACTCTTCATATGAGAATACTTACTTATGTGAGATATAATAACCCTGAGTCCCAGCGCGTACGGCGTGAGTTCTGAGCTCGAACGGCGCTGGATTCTGCAGAACTGTGGCGCTCCTGACGCCAGGTTGGCGCTTTTGACGCCACAGTCTCTGGAGTGCCGCGCTCTTGGCGAGGGAGTGGCACTCACAGCGCCAAAGGTTTGGTGGTTGACGTCTGGGGCGCCAGGCTGGCGCAGGTGGCGTCAGACCACCCAGAAGACCTATTCTTCTTTCCAGTTGGCGCGAGTGGCGCCATTGTGGCGCGGCCAGCCCCAGAGTCTCTGGATAATGGCGCTCTTGGCGCAGGTTCTGGCGCTGGAGGCGCCATAATCCCTGGATGTTGGCGCTCTTGGCACTGGAGTTGGCGCTCTTGGCGCCAGAGGTTCTGGAGGTTGGCGCTTTGGGCGCGGATGGTGTCGTGGTCACTTGCAGCTGACGCGATCAGCGCTACAGCTCTAACAGGACCACTATAAAAGGCTGGGGTCGCGATTTTGGGAGAGAAAACATTTCCTTCTTCTTCCTCCAGCACCCCACCTCCATTGTTGAAGTTCCAAACTTCATTCCTTTGCTATAGTTCACCAAAAACACTTCCGTAAACACCATTCATGATGGGAATCACTTGTAGAGCTTGAATCCTTCCTCATTTCTACTTGAAAAACCCCAAATCAAAGAATCCCTTTCTCAAGGGAAGTTCGTAGAACTCGAGTTTAGCGAGGAACGGCGGTGATTCGTGGTTACCCAAGCTAGGGGGAGTCGTCCTTGGGCCTTCCTTGCCATCTTTGAAGTAAGAAACTCGAGATTCATCGCTTAATTTGTGAGTTGGGGTTTTGGGTGAATAGTGACCCACTTGTGATAAAGCTAGTATTAGCCTTGGGTCTTTGGAAACATGTGTTTAGAATGTTGTGAGGATGTAGGATTAGCTCTCAATTGTGAGTTTGGTGAACTTTGATTTCTTGGCTCTATGTGATGCATATATAATGATATGCTGAGTTGCTTGGTTGTGTTGTGACATGCAAGAGCCTTGGTTTGTGACTTTGATGGCCTTGGAAGGCTATTGGAACGGTGTTTGTGTGTGAAAGAACTGTTCAAGCCATGTGTGAGCCATTGAGCCTTGGGCCTATGTAGAGCTTTGCACCCTTGATGTTGGCTTGCACCGAGTCTTGTGATGACTCAAGTGCCGTGTGGGCATGAGGTAGACCACCGAGGGTCTATGATATGGCTTTGAGTGTTGAGCCTTGATGAACCTTAGGTTAGATGACCTTGTGATTTTGGAAAGGATTGTGATTCCTTTCATTGAAGCGGTTGAGAATTGTTTTACGCTTGTATGCCTTGTATGGCTGTGTGGATGTTTGATACCTGTTTGTATGTCTTGTTTAGGGCGTGACACCGTGGGTGTCAGTGGCGTAGGCCACGGAGCAAGGGAAGAATCGCAGAGCTCGACTTTGTCAGGTAAGTTCTTGGTCCCTTGGGGATGTTTCCCACTTGCTTGTGCTCCACCATACTCCGAGGGAGTAGTGGTTACATTCATGATATATGCATTATTGGTTGTTGCATACTCATGATGATATATGCTTGTATTTGTGCTTCAGACATGTATGAAGCTTGTTATTAGATCTTTTAGCCAGTTAGATATATATGGACCTCCCTAGGAGTAGAGCGCACCTCCTAGTTTGGTTTGCTCATGGTTGATTGGATCCCAGGGTGATGATGATCCCCTAAGACCAAGAGATAGGTGTGTCCCGTCGCGGTTGATTGCCTATTCTCAGAGGTACCATATACGTGCGTCCATGCGTAAGGGGTAGCTCCTGATGGGATGGCACAGGTGTGAATTCCGGTTTCACACTGAGGTCGGCGTTGACTCGGTCCGCCGTACATAGAGCTAGATAGCTTGCTTGTATTGTTATGAGGGCCAGGAGGCCAGTTTGTTGTGATACCCAGATGACTTGTGTTATGGTGAGTGAGCCAGGGTGGAGGAGATGCCTCCAAGGACCCTGAGCTTACTGAGATGTTTATCTCACCCCGTGTGGGGCTTATGTTATTTTCAGGTGATGCTTCTGGTAGAGAGGGGCGGCCTCAAGGTGGGAGGCCCCAGTAGAAACGGTACCTGCTTGGCTGTGAGGCAGCAGTGGAGAGCTTGGAGCTCGGCTCAGCTTTTGATGTTTAGTACCCTAGTATAGGGAAGACATGTGTGTGCACATGTAGACTTTGTCTTGTACATGTTTATGTATGTATGCCCTCGTGTGAGGAAGGATCCTTGGAATCAAAAGCACTCGGATGCTTATTCTTTTGTTTAGACACTTCGAGTGTCAGATGATGTTTTGTACATAACCAGTTCTGTTATGTAATTATGTTTCCTCTTGTTTATATCTTCGAGATATTATGTTGTCTGGCTATGGTTATGGTTGTATGATCTGGATTAACAGGGGCTTGTCTTATGCTTGTGATGAGATGTTTGATATTCCATACATAATGTAATCAAGAAATATGGTTTTCGATTTATGCTTTCGCAAAAAGTTTTTTATTAAAGTGATTAAGCGCTATTCTGATAAATAATAATGTTAATACATCGGGTGCACACAGGGTGTTACATGAGAATATGATAACAACTAATAACAATCATTAGATTATGATTAAAAATAATAAATAAATGAGATTAAAATATTTAAAAATTAAAATTAAAATCTAATATAACCTTTAAATCTCTAAAAGATTTATCAAACAAATCACGTCCTAAAATATTTATCACCATCATCACAACTATCACTACCCACTGACATTATCGTCACCGTCGCTGTAATCACCACCCCAGTCGTCATCACCTTCGTTGCCACTGTCAACGACGGTAGTGGTGTCGACGATAACAGCCATAGCGACAATGGTAGTGACAGTTGATGACAATGGTGATGGCGGTAACAATCATGATAGTCACGTTTATTATTTTTAATCTTCATCTAATGATTATTATTAATTATAATCATATTCTCACATAAGATAATGTTCTTTCATGAGAGTTGTCACACACACATGCACACACACACACAATATATATATATATATATATATATATATATATATATATATATATATATATTAAACTGATCATGGATCAATGCGGTAAAAAAATCATAATTCTGAAGTTCTCAAGCTGTCAAATATGGTCATTGACGGAGGCGCATGTGCAATTTGGAAGGAGGCATTTATGCAATTTCGTCCTAGGCTGAATGGAACAAACAAAGAATGGGAAAATCCTTGGAAAACGACGGCGTTTCATATTTTGGGGCCATAGTTCAACAATTTTAGAATCGCTAACTTAACTCTAGAATCGCGAGTTTGATTTAGTTTGTGCTAATCTACCTAAGTCAGCCTAGTTCGTTCAAAACTGAATTTCCACTCAAGTTAACACATTTTATCATCCTAGACTCCTAAACTTAAATGAGTTTACTAGTGTAAAGAGTTAACTAGAAAGTTTTACAACCACAATTATTACTATAGCTCAATTTAAAGACAAATTTGTCTAGCATTACCTACTTATAACAAGAAACATGTAAAAAAAAAACATTGGTTATGATCTAATCATCCGCAACTGCATAATTTTACTACAGCCATCTCTAACTCCATTGCTAACAGGCATTGCTTCAGGTTAAACAACGTTGCTTGGAAAAAATTACTTAGGACAGATGACATGACATGACTTATATAAACATTGCTTAACCAATTTTAAATAATAAAAATGTATTTTTCAAACCCATTTAAAAAACTCATTTAATGTTCTCCATTGAAGAAAAAATAATAAAAATTCTTAAGGCTCTAGTGAAATGTAAGACCCACTGAAAAAGCTCTTAACCAACTTAATAAGAAATTATGCATTGTAGATGGCCTGGGGATCAAACAATCTCAATCATCAAATAAGATGGCAAATATTGCCATCCAATAAGGTAAATCATTCAAAGTTTCCTTTTTCTTGAGTTATAGATAAATGACTCAAAAGGAGACTAAAACAATTTTATTACTGAGCCAATATAATGTACCTTCGAAGGTTTGTCCAGTAGCTAATACCATAAAATACTGTAATCAACTTACATTAGCATGATTTGGAAAACAGAGTCAGCTGAATCACAGCAATTTTTTGGCCTAAACGATAGGTCAATTAGGGTGATGCTAATGAGATTCTAGCATTCACCAAATTGCTCATCATATATACTATACACCAAATTTTGCAGTTAGAATTCAGCATCGAGCAGCTTCTAATGCTGCACTCCAGTGAGAATGAGCTATTCACAATATCTTGACAAGGCAAAAAAATGAACTTGATTTCTTGTAACTTAAAAAAAGGAGGACAAAAAAAAAAGCATTGAGGCGGGCAAAATAGAAAACCAGCACAAAATAGTGTATAACCAAGTTGAATGCAACATCTTGCAGATCATTCCATATAGATCATGTTCCATAGTAGTCACCCATGTTGTCAACAAGATAGTCATATGGTGCAGCTAACCCATACTCGTATGTTCCATTCAGTGGAGTCACTCTGTGTGAAGCTGAATAGACACCACCATCTATGCCAACTTTGGCATTGATTTTGGCTCTGCCTTTGGCAGCCCTTTTGTTGTCATGTGGAAACTCAGCAGAGAGCCTTCCCATCTGCTTCTGTAGATCAGCAACTGAATCATTTGCTGCCTTTGTCTTGGAGTTCTTCTTACCATCAACAAGCTTCAGTTCCAATCGGTACAAGGCACATGCAACACACTTGCTAATCTCATACTCATAAAGGTGCCACTCAAAATGGTTCAGTGGCTGTGGATCCATATAATAGGACCTCTTCAGCCCTCCAAATTCATTCATCACTTGTTTTCTGGATTCATGCCAACCACGTCCACTATAATCTGGCAAAGACCTTTGCTTTCTGTTTCCACTCTCAAATGCTCTTCGAGGCTTATCAAAGAAAAGCCACTCCCTAATAGTCTCACCCTCAAGAACAGACAGATCAAAGAGCTCTGCAATAAATAAAAAAGTGAATTAATTCAAGAAAGACAGTCTTATCAACCCTTGTAGCAGGTACTAGTACTACTTTTCTAAAATAATATCCTAACACGTCAGCCAAAGAAAAGAGACTAAAAGATCAGAAGTACCAGGCGCATTCCATGGAGACTTTGCAGTTGCAGCTCCCTCACATTCTGGGATGCCAACATCCTTTCCTTGTGCCTTTGCACTAAGAGCAGCAAAAAGTAAATTATCCTTCAAACCAATGCCCCCAGGTCGTAGAACTGGGGCCATGCCTGGTGGCCCTTCATTCAGAGCTAGGGCAGCATGAAAGCTACTGCAATAATCTTGACACCAGTCCAACCCTTGTGCAGGCCTTGGACAGTCCCAAAGTGCACATGTTGGGCCTAAGAAAGCAGAAGGAGGAGGGCAGATACTTGGTAGGTAGCTAGATATATGAGGAATAACATCCTCCTCACAATAACCTGTACCATTAAAACCAGTATAAAAGCCAAGATCATAGTCCTGATGTAAATCAAACTGATGATATTCTAAAGCATGTCCATCTGGGTTGTTAGCTGCCACATTCTGAACACTTGAGGTGGAGTGTTTGCACTCATCAACAAATGCGAAATCATGTTGCTGTTGTCCCTGATTTACAGTTAAACCAGGAAACTTATTACAATCTAAGATGAAATCCAATATTGAAACCAGACCAGTATTGAAATACTGGATAAAAGTACAATGTGTAAAAGCAGATACTGCCCTTTGGAGAAATATGTCAATCTTTAAAAGCAAACAAGTATAAACTCTTAAAGGAATGGCTTAACCATCAGAGCCTCTCCTTTTCCATCATTTAAAAACATTAAAAAAGACATTAAGAAAAACTAGCTTAAAGCATATTGCAATAGAAAATAACCACTCAATTAGGATAGGTAAAGTCATTTGACAGATTCAAAACAGCACACACTCACACGTTTCAGTCACAAAGGTAATGAGCATCAACATCTTGTGACAAAGATGGGCAAAAAAAAAAAACATATATTATCGAGAAATGTATATTGTACACAAAAAATATGTTCTAAAATTTGACTCACATTTGACAGTTCAACCAAAAAAACATTAACTATTCCTATATATACAGCTCTCATACATTAAACAAGCCAATGACCAATTCTCTCTGATAAATAGTTGGATATATATCGTGCACCATAACACCCATCAACTGCCATCATGCTATTTGAATGTTGCCTTGCAGTTCAAACCCCAAACACCAAAATACATATATACCCCCTCGACTCAGTTCAACCATGTCAATCACCCTGACCCAACACTACTTGTACCATCCACTGTAGATGTTATCAGAAAATTGCAACGAAAGCTCAGTTTATGCTTTACTGCAAAGAAAAATTCTTTTATATCAAGGTTGATGATCAATGGCTGTTCCATGCAGCCCATCAGAGTCAACATTAAAAAGTTCAAGCAAACTATGGAACATGATCAAGCAATAATCGCTTCAGAGCCTGTATTTATTTATTTGAGTCTATAAACTGAGACAAGGTTTAAAGGTCCAATGTTGGTTCACAGGTAAAACAAAGAACAAATTTGAATAAATAACTCCATTAAGGGTTGGGTCCAACTTTTTCACTTTCAAGTATGGGCTTAGTTGATACAAAGTAATTGGAATTAACAACTCAATTTTCAGTTTTTCACCCAGCAAGGTTTATCATGTGCAAGGCATTAAGGATCAGTGATGATCATCTCACGATTTAGATCTATTTTCCGAATTGCAAATTGAAACGAATCAATTATAAGATTGATGATCAGTTGGTAAAGAAAAATATATAATACTAAAATAAGTGTGGAAATGAATAATTTCCTTATTTCCTATGCAAATTAATTATTAGGTTTCCACATGCTCTTCTCCCCTTAACTTCCAAAACAAAACCTAGCAAGACCCCTCTGGTTTTCTTCTCTTTTATATGACTGTCCATCTCAAAAAAAAAAAAAAAAAAAGCCACCCTAACCACTGGTGACAGACCATATCCGACCACCAGTGGCTCTGTCAC